>JAUTDX010004165.1:0-55007 GCA_030844895.1 Ambrosia x helenae
GCAAAGGAAGGATTCCTTTGGGGTGCACCAGTGATCTTCGGATTGCACACCTTTAGGATTATGTTCCACCTTTGTTAAGGATTTCATTCATCTCAGGAGGTTACGGGTTGGGTTAATATAAATAAAACAAGAATTCTATATCTAGGTCTCGTTAGTACAAAACCGTTAACCAATTGGGATACACGTCGCCTGAGCTGACTGTAAGAGAGATCCTTCGGTGTTTATAACCGTTAACCTACTTAGGGGTACGATGTTGCCAGGACTGACTCTAATGAGAGATCCTTCGGTACGGAACGTGAGAGCTAAGGGAGGTGTACGGTGTTCCAGGTCGGAAGTCAAACCTCCATTTCAAGAGAAGATGAGTTAGAGGACCAGAGACTTGACCGCAGTTTGGGAAGCACTTGCGAAAGCAGGGCTTAGTCCGTGAACCTTCATGCGAACGCGCATCGGGAGGCTAAACATTCTACTCATAGTGGCCCCGATTCTCTATCAAGGAGTCAACACTTCAAGCTCACTCTCGTCCTCCTCACAAATAATTAAACTTAATACTATTTTTAATAATAAACTTAACTACTTATACGGAGGGTCCCGAGATATGCATGACCACTATCTCTACTATTTTATCTTTTCATTTTACAAAACCCAAAACCCCTTTTCAAAACTATTTTTCTTAGAACTCATCCGTTTTTATTTTCTTTTAAAACCCAATTTATGTGATGAAAGGTTGAGTAGTTGTGTTCTCTGAAATACAATACTCGTATTTACCATAGAAAGCTATAATATATACTTCAGGTTCTGTGCCTATGTGTTGGTTTTAGTTTCTAAGTAATTATCGTTTAATTATAAATTTAAAACTTGTAAGAAGGTTTAGGAAAAATCAATCATTTTCCAAAAACCACTGTTCTGGAATTTGAAACACCAAGTTTTTGGCACCGGGAAAATGATATCTTTATGAATTACTAAAACCAAGCACATCAACATGCACTTGAGGTTTTGTTGGATTTTAGCTTGGATTTATCAGGTTTCTTGAATGGAAGAAGTTGTGTGTGTGTTTTGGGGTGTAGAGATCGACCTGCACTATGTGTGTTTGATCTCTACCCCCTTTTATCAAAAGCCCCTCCCTTAAACTTATTAACTTGCAATTTAGTCCCTGCCAAGTTTAAGTGTGAGAATGCTTGCATCATTTAGTATTTGTTCGGCTTGATTAAGCCCAAAACGTTAATAACAAAATTATGGCGCGTATGATGGATTTTCGGGCGTTACATATAGTCAAGAGCTGCAAGTATCTAGAAGTCATATTGTGGAGGCGAGCTTCGGGATTACAACATATCTTTATTGTTTTCGGTTACAAACCTTTGGTATGTTAGAAACTTAACTTCTTTTATTCTTTTTTTTAGCCGATAGTATGTTCACCCGAGCATCATAAACATACATACACACTCTAATATGATGAATTATAAAAGATAAACACATGAAACCCGAATCTATGCATCATATATAACACACACACGCATGTACACATACATATATACACGCACACACGAGTGTATGCGTGTGTATAGGGTCATATAAAAGACAAGAACTTGAACATAAATGAATAAAAATCGTTGGTCTTATGAACATATGTTAATTCGGCCAAACGTGTGTTAACTATGTTTTTAACACAAAGACTCTAAAGCATATGTTAAATCTCTATTTTGCATACACTTTCATAACATGTGTTAACATAAGGTACCATATGGTAACGTGTGATGACCCATGAACCCGGTTTTGGCAAGAGTCGGTTATTTTACGACTATAAACGCACGGATCTAACAAGAGTTTTCAAGATCTACAAGATAAAAACCATACATCTTTTCAAAAGTACAATAATGATACGTAACAATCGTCACGTGTATGGACTATAACCCCACGTATACATAGTCCCAAGATTTACAAATCGGGTGAACAACTTGCATGGTAAATAAACAAGTACAAAAACCTATGTTGTCATTAACATTTTAGGGCACTTTTTGTTCGGACTACAGTTATTCGGGCTTCTGCTTTTGCTAGACCATCCGCACAAACACCATGTGAGTTTCATGGCCTCTTTTTACTGTTTTCATACTTTTGGTGGATAAACATGCTACATTTTACAAGTTACATTACATTTATAGTAAATTCTAGCATGACTATCATGTGAAACATGAGACAAACAGTTCATGAGCTCAACAGTCCTCGTACATACATTTCACTATAACCATTAGCTAACAGTACCCACGAAACACTTAAATAGATCTATTGGTTAGTCGCTTTAACTTATCACATACAAAGAGTGTTAGTTTTCGACGATTCATACATTGTCTTTAGTGTACAATCCGCGAGACACACCAGTCAAAAGGTTTGGTTATAGGACTCATGGTTGGCATAGTAATCATTGGCTTAGCTAGCTTTGATTGGTCACACACGAATTTCACTAACTTTACATTACGTAAATATAAACCTGTGAACTCACCATCATTATGTTGACAAATCTTTTACGCATGTTTTTCAGGTAATTGATTTCATGGACACTCGGGACTTGAGAAACGGGTTTGAGCATGCACTGTGTGGTACCGCCTTTTGTGGGTTTTGTCTTAAAACAATCAAACATTTATGTGTTTTTATGATGATTTGACCACCTAGACAATTTAATTCATGTTTTGTAAACAATCTGAATATTCGGTAACAATTTCATCGGCTTCTTATGTTTCCAGCTAGACGGGGTGTGACATTATATCATGTATTGTTACTTGTCATTATCAAAAAGAGGTAGGCCCATTAAGGTCATAACCTATTTGAAATTGAAATCTCCATTCTAAGAGTGGGTGGTGGGTGGGGGGGGGGGGGGGGGCATAGGTTGCCAACCCAAGCCCACACACCCATGGGTTTAACCATATTTGATTCATATATACCCGGGTTTAATATCTCTTTATAATAGTTACTTTTTAGAAAGGTGTGGCGGTGCAACTTGTCGCCGTCTGCCTGTTTTAATATAATATCTCTTTAATATAATTAAGTTTTTATTAAAAAAAAACCCAGGTAACCAAACGTGAAACAACTACAAGTTGTTAAATTGTCATGGTTTTTTAGTTGGGCCGGGTCGTAGAGATGGCCCACCACCAAAGTCCAGCTTGACGCAGACACATATGGCATGTTCATCTCCCAAACAAAAATCTTCTTTGATTCCATATGGCATCTTCTCCTTTAGAACCGGTAAACCTTTTTTCCAGATCACAAACAACCAACTCCAAACCACCCAACCCATAACAACTTGTACATCATCCATTACCACTTGTACACTCATCTGGAAAATAAAAAGGCCCGGTATTCGAAAGGCGTAACGCATAAACTTTCTTTATTTATTTCTGTTTGCTTTAAAAGACGAAAGGTGAAAAGATAATTAGCGGGAGAACAACATCATCTGCGTGAAGCTTCCGCCTTGTGCCCACTACTTACTCTCTCTAACAAGTATCTCTCTCTCTCTCTAAAGTTATATGAATGTATATGTGTATCCACATATTTTGCTTGATTCTTACGCTCTCTGATTTCGTTGTGCTTAAATATCAGGATCTGTAGTCTTCATTTTCTCTGTATCAGGTTTACAGATCAATTCAGGTTTGTGATTCTCTAACTAGCATATTGTTTTTTGAAGTTCGAATTTTGTATATGTGTTTTAGTGGTTTAGTTTCTACACATTCATTACTTCATGTATTATTATTATGATGTGAATAGTTAGTGTTTTTGTTGTTCATTTGTGTGTGTGTGTGAGAGAGAGAGAGAGAGTTTACATTGCCATAGCTATCGATTTCCACGTATATTGTTTACAGATCAATTTAGGTTTGTTGATTTGCTGCTGTTTTTTCTGTTTGAATTTTTTTTTTTCTGCACCGGAAGCTATCCGTTTTTTTGACCAGGGTCCAACGGGTTATACATAGTAATGTCTCGACTCCGGGGGCAAGGGTTTGTTTTCAGTAGACTAGGGTTCGCCATACAGAAAGGGGTGGCGGCGCAACATGTTGCCTTGTCTGACTGCTATCATGATGTAATTTTCGCTTTATGGAATGAAATAAATCGTTGTGGTGGAAAAAAAATAGTATTGTTCTAGGATTTATTTTTTTGTTGATAATTTCATGAGATCTTGAACGTTTTTAGGAATTTCCACTAGTTTATAATAGGAGATTGTCGAAATAGTGATTAAACCGTTTGTTGAAAATGGTGAAAGATGTGGTGGTTCAAGACCTTTGATTATGTTCATTTGATTCGTGATTGTATCGAACACAATTATGAGTAATTTCATATTTCCAAACGGTTTGGGAAATATCAAGTCACTGACATTATGAATCTATTACATGAAACAGTTTGTGTATATGACATTTTGTAATTTGTGTATTTGTATTATGTGGCCCTGGCACATGTGCAACTTGATCTACAAGAATATGGTGTTGTGTCACTATGTTTTCTGGTATTTTTATTTGTTTTCTTTCGTATTATACACCGTGTAGTACTCTTCTTTTTTCGGTGTTATCTTTTATTTTATTATTCTGACATATAACATTGTCACAATCATTTTGTTTATTTACTGAATTCAAGTATGGTTAGATATGCAGGTTGCAACAATGACACCACCAATCGAGACACTACCAAGTGAGACAACACTACCAGTTGAGATACCATCAACGGAGACACCAAACAAATCTGCCAACTCCCATTATCATTCACATCCTCCTCTTAACGAAAGAATACTTTCATCCATGAAGAGAAGGTCAGCTGCTTCCCATCCTTGGCATGATCTTGAGATAGGTATTTCACATTTTTTTGTCAATAATTCTTGTTTATAATTATAAACTAAAATCACTGTAGTAATCTAATAACATTCAATCGTCTGAGTTCTAACTTTTGTGTTGGTCAAATGCAGGACCAGGAGCACCAAAAATATTCAACTGTGTAAGGATCTGGAATCAGTATAAACCAAAGTCTAATTTATCGAAATCACCATACTTGCACATAGGATTGCATGTGTATGTCTATACAAATGATATATCATAAAATATGTTTGCTTTTTTCAGGTGATTGAAATTAGCAAAGGGAGCAAGGTAAAATATGAGCTTGACAAAAAAACAGGACTTATTAAGGTGACATATGACTTATGACAATGATGGTTGGTGTAATGAGCTAAGATTCTATGGTTCAAGTAGTAATCTTATATGTGCTCTTATCAGGTGGATCGTGTCTTATATTCATCTGTCGTGTACCCCCACAACTATGGCTTTGTACCTCGTACTCTTTGTGAGGACAATGACCCACTTGATGTCTTGGTTATCATGCAGGTTATCATTTTATCTTCATTGTTCATTTATCACTGTATGGTTTGGAACTTGTGAAATTCTTGTATTAAGTGGATATGTTACTGACTTATTGTGGTGTTTTGAAAACGTTTACATTACAGGAACCTATCCTGCCAGGTTGTTTTCTTCGTGCAAAAGCAATTGGTGTCATGCCCATGATTGATCAGGTATTAAGTTGTATCGTCTACAAATCACTCCATATATTCTTTGGATAGTTTCATCCACGAAAACTTGGTATAATATCATAATTACCCAACAAAACGTCATAATATAAAATACACATAGTTACAAATTTATGACATGTATAAACTTTCTTTAAAACTTGCATCGAATTATGAGAGTTTGAAGTGTAAGGAGAACGAGAAGGGTATAACGCTCATATTAGAATTGTATTTAATGAAATTGGTAAATATCAATTTTCAAGTATTTTAAATGGGTACATTCGTTTCAGTTTTTATATTGGGTATATATGAAATTAATGCAAGTTTTCCAGGGAATATATGCTGTATTTTAAATTGCCCACATTTTGATCATTAAATTTTACTGACATGGTTGACAAATCAGGGAGAAAAGGATGACAAGATAATTGCAGTATGTGCTGATGATCCTGAGTATAGACACTACAATGACATCAAAGAGCTCCCGCCACATCGCTTGGCGGAGATCCGCCGCTTCTTTGAAGACTGTAATCTTTCAAAACTCCTCTTTTTAATTCTCACATGTAGTATTTATAGATGCGACTATATGGACACGCTTATAACTGGGTTGATTTGGGTCATCAAAAAAAACCTAGTGAAAAGAGGAATGGGTTTTTAATGCATAAGATCTCTTAAACTGTTTAAAGATTTAGATTACTACTGTCATAGTACTGTTTCTGTTATCATTCTTGACACATTAATAAGTATATATAATCAAATGGACCGTTTAACAAGACCTGTTTCAATCTGTATAAAATATGACCCATGTAACCCTGAACCTGCTTTGCCTGCCCATCTTGCCAGTCTCTTGAATTCGTATTCCTTTTGATTGATGACACTGTTAATGGACTTGAATCTTGTTTATGCTGACAACGAATTAGACAAGAAGAACGAGAACAAGGAGGTTGCTGTCAATGAATTCTTGCCAGCTGCTGAGGCTATTGAGGTGGTCAAACATTCAATGTAAGTACAGTCTCAAAATACTTCATTTGCTCCATATCTACCATTTTTTTTTCTACATCATCCACTCACTATGATTATTCTTCTCATGCTATATAAATAGGATTCTTAAAATCAGAACATAAATAGTTAAAACAAATACTCTGTTCATCCCAAAATAAATACACACTTCTTAAATGGATGTCCTGAAATAGATGCAAAACTTTTGCATCTTTTTTGGCAAATTCCAACTTGGAATCACCTTTTTACAATCTGGGTTTAAAAGCGCGCCTAGGCGCAAGGCGCATCAAGGCGCAGCCTAGGGCGCCTCAGGGCTTTGCGCCTATCCTTTTTCCCAAAGGCGCGCGCCTCATGCGCTTTTTGGTCAAATTTCAGGCACATTTCTCCCTGAGGCACGCGCCTCACGTACCTAGGGTATTTTTTATGCATAAAAATGTTGTACCTTGGTGTTTTTGGCTTGTACCTTATCTTTATTTTGGACACGTCTTAGCTCGTTATGAATCTCCAATCATCGAGTGAAAAAAAAAAAATTCAACTAATTTTCCAAACAGTTTGTGTGTTTGACCATGTTGTGTAACTTGAAGGGACCTGTATGCTGACTACATTGTGGAGAGCTTGAGGAGATAGAGAGGAGGATGTTTGGTTCATATATTACTGAAGATGCTTTCATATAATATTTTGCAAATCTTATATTTGGTCAAGTCTGCACATATTCATGTGTAGTGTATACTTGTCATTGCTATATGATGATGACGACAACAAAAAACACGAGTTCGAAGAAAACGAGCGCTATTGTTACATATATTCTATATTTTTTTTAAAACATTGCCAATGTGGAAGGAAAAAACTTATTGTACACTTTGGAATTTTAAAGTACTAGATTTGGTCTTTTATATTTAGTTTAATTGTTCATTTTGTAAGTGTTCATGTTTGTTATTGGGGGCAGTAGAGTAGGGATGTTAACACGTTGAGTTCGCTTCAAATTTAGCTGGAGCTATAAACTATGAGCCAGCTCGGCTTAGTTTCTGTCTACTGAGTTGAAATTTATCTCAAATTTGGCTCGTTTACAACTCAAGCCAGCTCGTGGCTTAACGTGCCCTAACTAAAATGGTTAAAGAAAACCAGTTGATAAATGTAGCAGCCATTTAGGAAAAAAAAAAAGAATTGGGAAATCAACCATTTTGTAGCAACAAGCAACCACAAAAACTCCTAGTAATTTCTAAATAACTAAGGGTGGAAGGAGTCGTTAACTCGGATGGGCCGAGTAGTGGGTGAGTAGATCGAGTACCAAGGGGTACCCTGACCCTAGTCCAAGTAGTTAAATTGAGTAGTGGATTCGGGGCGTGGAACTCGGCCAGATAGATAGAATGTGTGGGTGGTTTTATTGATTTTTGTGTGGTCCACATCTAGGTTGCTGGTCAAGCACCGTCCAACCAAAATGCTAACTAGACTATGTGGTGTGGGGGCGGCTTGGGCTTGTCGATCCCGTCTTAGGCCGGCCAACACCGCCCCGCCCGACCCTCACCCGGCCAAAAGGGCCAAAATTGGACGTCTAAGACGGGGCTTTGTGATTGGTGGTTTATTGTGCACATTCCCTCTCACTCCTCAACGGTCATATGACCGCTAATTAAAAAAAAAACAAATATCTATTTAAACATACAACAATACCATTCATTTTTAAAAAACCACACTACAATCAAACCAAATACTCTCTACTCTTCTCATTTCTTTCAAACTTTATAAAAAATAATATGGATCCCTTCAACCAATATAACCCAAACACCCCGAATTAAACTCCTAATCCAAACGCGAATCAAAACGCGAACTTCCCGATAAGTTTTAGTGGGTGTTATCGACCCGAAGTGCAATCCTCCTTTGCGAACTACCAACAATCCTCCTCCAACGCGTTTCAACAACTAAGTCAAATACAAATGCAACAACTTTTGCAATCGAACATGTTTAATCAAATGCAAATGCAACAAGCTATGTTTACTACTACTTTTACACCAACTCAACCACATCAACCAAGCCCTACAACACCACAAATAGCTCGTCCCATGAGGCTCGTAGACGAGGAAGATGATGATGAGGACGAAATTGTTCCGGAAACGCAACCATCACCACCACTTAAAAAAGGCCTAAGAAACCATGGACGAGAACTGAAGTTGAGGCGTTGATTCTAGCGTTGCTATAAACATCCACTTGCCCCATTGTTGATAAGTAAATAACTACGTTTTTTATTACATTTTTATATTGTTACAAGTTTTATGCATAGTATTTAAGTATTACTTTACTACTAATAATAGAATTTAATAACTTTACTATTCGTAAAAAAAATTAGGCACCAACCAAAATGGGACCGGTTTTTGGAAGAAATGTACAAGCAACTTCCACAAAGAATGGAAGCACCGAAGCCATACCAAGACTTAGACTCGGTTAGTGGAAAATTTAGGAAAATAAACAAGGCGTGTATATTATTTGTCGGTTTCTATAATCAAATCACGGCAAACCCCCTGGTAGATACAATGAAAGTATGATTTTTAATGACGCTATGAGGAAGTGGAGTGATACGCAATCGGGGGAATTCAAATTTGTTCGGGCTTGGGAACTTTTGAGGAACGAACCAAAGTGAACGACGTTCCCAAACCCGTTGTAAAGCAAAGCGTAGAAAGACAAATGCTAAAGCTTCACGAGAGGGAAGCTCGAGTCATCGTGTGGTAATAGACATCAACGAGGAAGCGGAGTTTGATATCCCGATCGAGGAGGCTCATCGTCCCATGAGGTTGTCCTTTTTTAAAATTTATTCTACTTGTTAATTAAAAGTTATTATATTCTTATTTCGGTAAATTAAATAGGTCGGGATAAAGCAAAAAAGGAGGCGGTCGCCAAAAAACAAAGCGGGTCGGGGAGCGGTAGCGCAACGAAGATTGACGTTTTGATGGCTCAAATCGAAGCTTTCAACCGACTCAACGAGGAAAAGCTAAAGGTGAAGAATGAAAAGCTCAAAATCGAAGAGGTGAAGGTTTTAGCAATCGCACAAGCTCCATGCCTGAAGCGAGGCGTCGAGTTATTGAAAAATTACAAGAAGATATCATTACCAAGGATAGCTAGACGATTGTGTATTTGAAATGTCGACTTTAATTTTAATATTATGTGACTTTATTTTATTTGTAACCTTTCTTTTTGAATATTATGTGACCTTTTATGTTATTTAATTTAATTATTTACTTATTTAAAAATTAGAAAATAAAAATTAAATGTTGGCGAATAGGAGTGGAGGACTATCCAATAAAAACTACCCCCACACCCTTAAGTAGTCATTAAGTTGTCAAAATCCAAGGGATGCCCACTTTTTGCCGACGTGACAGCCCTCAACCATACCACATGGTCTTAGGGGGGAAGGGGCGCTTGCTTAGTTTTTTTTCACTTAACTGATTTTAATCAATCTTGCATAGCCACATCAGTTCACTGATTTAGTTCACCGAAACACTTTTTTGAAGGCAACACTCCACTGATTCTTTCATTTATATTTATATTTTCATTTAAATTAAAAAAAAGTAACCGTTTTTTAATTTTCAAACGGTAATTAATTTTCTAACGGTTTAAAAAGTAACCGTTACAACTATAATTCAAGAAAATGAACCGTTGCATTTTCTTCTATAAGAACCCCATAAACTTCAATACTAAAATCACACCAAATCCGGTTATCATACTTTAATCATATCGTTAAAATAGTTTTGTGGAATGTAAATGAGGAAATCGCGTTAACTAGGGCATACTTGACAGTGAGAAACTCAAAAGATCCTGCCGATTTGAAGAGAGCTTCGTTTTGGAACCGGGTGTCGGTGGAATTCAATGAAATAACCGGCACAAATGACCGCCCCAAGTATTCGCTCTTTAGTAAGTGGCATGCTCTCGGGTTCAAGTGTATCCGATGGAACGCCCTATATGACGTCATGATGGAGAGGCACCCTAATCTTCAAGAAGACATTGCAATCCAAGTCACACGTCGCGACTATGGCAATGCACACGGGAGTAACTTCATCCACTTTGCGACATGGCGATTGTTGCGCGATATGTTTAGTGATTAATGTTTAATGTTGTTTATTGTTTAATGTTTAACGTTGTTTAATGTTTAATGAAAGTAACCGTTAAAAAAAATTAACAATCAAAATACAAACATAATTAACCTAATTAAAACAATAATTAAACATAAACATAAATCCAATTAAAATACTAATTAAACATAGCTAAAAAAGGAAGAATACGCGATTGACTCGGGCGAAGAAACATCACGATCACTATCATGTCCGTCCGACCTCTCGTATTGGTATTGATATCCCTCACTTTCAGGTGTCGGACAATACATTTCTTCATCCGGATTATTTACGTATTCGGCCCCGGATTAGTTTCATAACCTTCGTCTGGGGGGAGGGGTTGTACCGTAGCCGGTGGGTTTCGCACTATAGGAGGATTGACACGCTCTGGCACTCGAACAACATCTCCAACCCGTATTGTTCCTAGTTGTAGTAGAGCCATTACATAATCATATGATTTAATTCTTCGGTGGTCAAATCGTCAGGATCTTCTGGCTCGTAAAATTCAAATGTTGGGGGAGGTTGTGTAGTCGGTGGGTGTGTAGTTGCTTGGTGTTGTTGGTGTGTGTAGTTGTATGGTGTTTTGTTGGTGTGTGTAGTTGGTTGGTGTGTAGTCGGTGGGTGTGAAATCCGTTGACATGTTGTAGGGCGAGATGATTGTCGTCGACGATACGTATTCGGAAACATATTACCACCACCCATATTAGATGTAGTTGTGTAAAATTGTATGTGTAGATATGGTTTTTGTAGAGTCAAATATAAAAAAAATGCTAAATGTAAACAATAAAAAACTGGTCAAAATTAACGGTCAAAGGAAAAAAAAAACGTCGGAAATTCATTTATTGGTAAACAAATATAACCGTTTCCTTTGTACCAGCACGATAAGAAGAACCAAAAATTGGTTCACGGGACCCCTACCAACAAGGGTGGCAGCGGTGTTACCGTGCTGGTACTAGGGTACCCGTGCCAAATTTTGGTGACGCCCCGTTCCCTTTTAACCAATCAAATTAGAATCGTTAAATCAACAATCCATATTTAAAATCAAAATCATGTTAAGAAAACAAAGGGGCTGTTTGGTAAGTGCTGAACTAATAAGAGGCCTGAATGATTAAGAGGTTCTGAATGATTAAGTGCTGAATCATTAACTGGTGTTTGGTTGAACACCCGAATATAAAAAAAAATATCACACACTCACCCCACCCCACCCCAGCATCAAAACCCTCCACCTGCCCTTCTCCTTCCAACCCACACCTCACCTTCACAACTCACCTTGTCTTCTTAATTCTTATCCTCCCTGTACACCTAATTCTTATCCTTCCGGTGGTTGTGACCGGTGACGATGGTGGGCTATCGATGGTCTGTGATGGTGACCGAGTATTAACACACAAGGATCATCTCTAAATGGTTCAGACTTTGTTCCATATTTGAATCGTTCAGATCTCCATTCAGATCTCGTTCAGTTCAGAGGCTCAAACCAAACGATCTGAATCATTCTACCTCTTATTCAGTCAGACCTTAATCCCATTTAGAGGTCATTCAGAGGGTATCCAAACAGGGCCTAAACCCGTAAAACATAGAAGCAAACCCGTATTTCATCCCAAACCACATGGACCGAAATGCAACTTACTTTATAAATAATAGTAATAAAAAAACTAACTCTTCCAGATGTCTCAACCTGATTGGCTAACTCCTCTTCACACGAATCAACAAGCATCACCCTAAGATCACCCCCAATCCAACGGCCAAAAATCCCCATAACAGATAACCACAAGGATCATCACACCAAAACAAAACCGTATAAATAAACCCATCACTTCTTCCCTCTATTCACGCTCTCTCTCTCTACAAACATTTCCTCAATTCTCTCTCTCTCTCTCTAAAAAACTAATAATATTCCATCAGTTTTCTCCACACCAAAAAGTTCGTTATTATGGAAACCGGTGGAAAGCAAAAAAAGGGTGCTGCAGGAAGGAAGGCAGGCGGTCCAAAGAAGAAACCGGTTACCCGGTCCATCAAAGCCGGTTTACAGTTCCCTGTTGGTAGGATCGGCCGGTATCTTAAGGTTGGCCGGTACGCTAAGCGAGTCGGTACTGGTGCTCCGGTTTATCTCGCTGCTGTTCTTGAATACCTTGCTGCTGAGGTAATTAAATTTAATATAATAATTTCACTATTTTTTAGGTTTTTTTTTTTTTTTTTGTTTGATTATGTGTTTATTTGTGTTTTTTTAGGAAATGTTGTAATTGATTATTTAATTGTAGTGTAATTGATGTTATGAATATGAATTTAGGTTAATGATTGAAATAATGAATTTGTTGCAATTAGCTTTTAATATTTGAGATTTAGTCTCGTTGATGTTATGAATCTAGTTTAGGATAATGATAAAATGAATTTAGTAATTGATTGGTTGATCCTTTACAATTAGGTTGAATTTGTGATTAATATGTTTGTGATTTTATAATCTTAAGTTAGGTTAATAATTGATAGGCTGTAATATCTAAAGAAAATTGTGTTTAAAATGTGCGAATGATTGCGTGTAGCGAATTTATGATTATGATTATGATGTTGAATTTGGGATTAATTTTTGTGTGATTTTGGAATTGGGATTATTATTAGGTTTTGGAATTGGCTGGAAACGCTGCTAGAGACAACAAGAAGAACAGAATTATTCCGAGGCATGTGCTGTTGGCGGTGAGAAATGATGATGAACTTGGAAAGCTTATGTCGGGTGTGACCATCGCTCATGGTGGTGTTCTTCCGAATATTAATCCGGTTCTTTTGCCAAAGAAGGCTCATGAAAAGGCTGCAAAGGAACCCAAGTCTCCGTCAAAATCCACTAAATCGCCAAAGAAAGCTTAGTTTGTTTGTCTACGTTCCTATGGTGATGTATCATGAACAAATTTATGGTGTTTTTAGGATGATTTAGGAGGGTTGTAATATGTTATGTTTATGGTAGGATCTAGGTGTGAAGAATGATGAAGAAGAACCTCTCTTTTTCTAAATGAAAAGTGTTAAATTTCTGAATTTATGAAATCCTTTGAACATCTGTTTGATGTGTACTACATTGTTTGGTCAATTGTTTATATATGTGCCTTTCAAAAAAAAAAAGTTTATATATGTTACTTGAACTTTTTTTTTTGATTGGCAACGACTATGTATAAATATAGAAGAAACTGGAAAGAAAACAATGGCCCAAATTACAACAGATCTGTAATGTCAAAATCTAACCATTTGACCCACTCAATGGTCATACAAGAGGCCCTATTATTAATCCAAATAAACGAGTCTTCTTTGATGAGATTGACAATCTTCATTAACGGGACAGCCATGCGGTTGAATTCTCTTTCATTGCGAGCATACCAAATTCGCCAAATAGTGCCGTACACCACCATGCTAACAATCTGCTTCCATTTCTTTGATCCGAAGAGGGCATCCACCACATCCAGAATATCCCAACCGAGCTGCAATCCTGTAGAATGGGCAGCCTTAACCAGCGGAAAACATGCCACCATATAACTCTGGCCGAGAGGCAGGATACGAAGATATGATCACTGGTTTCCTCAGCAATACTGCAGCCGCTGCACATCAGATTGGTAATCTGCACACCGTGCCTGACCCGCTCCAATTTAGACGCAATTCTCCCCATCTCGACCCCCCAAGCGCAAAAGTTAACCTTTAACGGGGCCCAAGCAATCCATCTGAACACTCCACCATCGCTGATCACAGTAGACTTGGCACTTAACTCAAATATAAGCCATTTAGTCGAGAAGGTACCATCCGACCTTTCAGTCCACTCCCATTTGATGTTTATTCACTACATTTGATGGTTTTTAGTATATTGATGTTTATCCACCACAACCTTCTTTGATTTTGAGTGGCTTGTCACAATCAAGCTTGAACTGTAAGTGAGCATGTGGTATACCTATTTAGCTAAGGCTATGTAGAGGATTTTAAGCCCGAGCTAAAGTTGGCTCGTATATGTTTTGAGTTTGATCGCAAGCTCACATTTGTTTGTCTCGTGAACAACCCTAGTTGGTAGCCTAAAGGCACTTTCTTTCTTCATGGTGCTTGTTTAATAGATATTTTCTTTTATCGCTTATTATGTATTGATGGCAAGTTTTTGCAAAAAAGTATTTGAAGTTTGACTATTTATAAATTTATTGAAAGAAACTTGTTACAATCTTTTATATGGAGACCTAAAACAGGTTAGGTTGAGCTGCCTTTGCTAGAGCTTGATGTTATTTATCGATTGGATCCTATTTTTTGCTCCTTTGAGAGCGAGATTCTTTTTCCGATGTGAGGTCTAGAACTAAGCCAACTGGATATTGGAACAAGAATTGGCTCCATCGATTGAATTATGAGTTTGTACTTGTTTCTGTTTAAGCCTTTTTGAGAGATGATTTGCACCATGAGGTTTTTGAAAACTTATGGTGGTCAAGGCACATAGAAATGAATGGACCTGCTAGATGGGGCATCCCTTTGAACATAGTCTGCTCAATAATACTTGTACTTGACTTTATTTCTGCTACTGGTGCATAAATAAATGACAAATATGTCAATCAAGGCTTATTGGATCCTGTTACTAAATCAAAATAAAAGAGGTGACGTCGTGATAAACGCTCCATCTGGAAGAGGTTTCATATTCGACTTCAACTTCACTTTGTTTTCTGCCTTTAACCCTTTTGAAGGTCATCTGCTCAACGCAAGTTGCATGCTTGTGCTTTACCTGATATCACCAGTTAAACAGGGTATTGGTGGGGTCCCATGAGTTTTCCAGTCACAACATGTTTTAGCAATGACATGACAAGAAATAAAATCAAAATTTGTGTCTAATGTAACCAAAACTTATATCATTGTTGTGCATTATACCTAGGCACACTCGGTATAATTTTAGAAAATGAAGAAACATACAATGCTCATAAAAAGCTATACAATATGAAAACATTATTCATCTTGAATCTATGAAGCTGATTCATCTCAACCAAGTAAAGATTTAGGGAGAATTATGTGTCTTTAGCATCAAAATCTGTGTAGTAACTCATCATTTGAACGTCTAGACGAATCACATAATTGATCACCATCTTCCCTGCTTCCATATCTTATTGGCCCACACGATGCTATCCTTGTCCCACTTTTTGTTGTTGTCACTAGAGAAACTTCCACTATCTTTAACATCATCTTGCCTTCTTGGTACAAAACCGCCATTCGTGGCAAACCTAACGAGGTAACAAAGGAAATGGTGTGTTGTTAGTTGACACGACCCGAACCCAACACGAAAAAAATACAGGTTTGGGTCAACTAACACGACCCATTAAAACGGGTTGGGTTTGGGTTGACCCGTATTTAAAACAAGTCTGGTTCGGGTTGACATGTATAAAAAACGGGTTGACCCGTTAACCCATTTAAATATTTAGAAAAAAATATATTATACTTTTGTTTTTTCCATTTCTATTTACATGATTAATTATAAAAGTGTTAGTTTTGACATATCATATGATTTACTTGTCACACTTATACTCATAATTAAATTAAACATGTTATCAATAACCCGCTTACAGCCAAACAACCCGTTTATAACTCCTCAACATATATGACTCGTTTAAAAATACGGGTTAAACGGGTCATGTTCGGGTTGACCCTAATTTATGTGGGTCAGGTTAGCGTTGAAATGTTTGACACGAATAATATTGAAATGTTTGACACGAATAAATACAGGTTAAACGGGTCATTTCAACCCACTAACCGCAACCAGTAAACCCGCTAACCCATGGCTATCAACCCGAAATGATTGACACCACTGGAAAAATGTAATATACTAAAAAGATTATAATGGGTCTTGTACTCTTTTAGCTGGTTTGGCAAATGCTAAAAGTTCAAAAAGCCCATTAAAATAATAAGCCCATAATTAATAATATCCAGGCCCATTAATTTGCATTTGAGTGAGATCACAAATCCAAAAAAATATCGCCGCTGTAACCGCTCCTTCTCGTGTTTTCTCTCATTTCAAAAGAAACACAAACCCTAGACTCAAAACTCTGACGTCATCTCCCACAACTGATCGATCCCTAGGGTTCTTCTTCGTACACTCACATCTTTAGCTATGCAGTCACCAGTTCTCGTTCTCAGTAAGTCTATCTTTATTGAACATCATATGCCGTGATCTCGTTAATTGATTCTGTTTTTTTTTTTTTTGGTTAATATTGGTAGTGTTTATGTTAGCTTACACTGATCTGTTATTGACACTAGTGTTACATCCTAGAGAACTTACAAGTCCGTTAGGTTATTTTACTTATTTAGGTTTAGAATTTTTTTTTTCTTTTTGAATTTGTTTTTTGTTGTGTGTAGTGAAGATAAAATATGGTTTAGTTGTGAAAGGTTACATGTGCAAGTAGAGGTTTGAATCACATGGTTAGGTGTGTTTTTAATGTAATATAATAATGAGTTTAATTCTGTATCTAGGTTTGATATCTGTTTCACAAAAAAAAAAGATATGCATTGAGATTCCGAGGTTTAGTTTTACGGTCTTTTGAAATTTAAATGCTTAAATGATGCCTTTTTGTCGCATATAAACGTTGTTAAATGAATAATGAAGGGGGAAGTTGAACATATTAGAAACTTTGTTTGAAATGACCTGGGCTTAGGGCTTTGCGCCTACCCATTTTCCCAAAGGCATAGAAAAAGCGCATTTTTTTACATTTTTTTTTCAGTCGCTTTTGGCCTTGAGGAGCGTGCCTCTCGTACACCAAGTATTTTTATGCATAAAGATTTGTACCTTGGTGTTTTTGCCTTGTACATATAGGTAAAATCATATAAAAACCTTATGTATGGCTATATTTTGGGTAAATGAAGCTAAAAACCTATACTATATATATGGGATATATATAAAAAATATATAATTAGTGCGCGCTTCGGATACAAAAATCCCATGTTTTTTGGGCTTCGCGTAATGCGCTTAGACCTCGTCGCTTTGTGCGCCTAGCGCTTTTTAAAACCAAGGAAATGACAGCTGATGTGTGTTTTGAAATGTGCAGAGGATTCGCTCACTCGTGAATCTGGAAGTAAGGTGCATCATGCAAATATCCAAGCTTCTAAGGTGCATGCAAATTCACTTGTGTTGATTTGTTATCAGAAACTATTGTTTATTTGTTAATCTATCTATAGAAATTTGAAATTATTCGTAGTTTCTCATGCTCACTTTTTCGTAGCTTGATGTTATCAAAATTATGTTCATGGTTTTGTTTTTAATTTAGCTTGTGGTATTATATTTTTCAAGTCATGCGTTTACTCTTACAAAAACATCTGATATTGATGGATGCCAAAATTATATTGTAATCCACAATCTGTTTTTTTTGTAATAATTTTCTACGAAAAACGAGCAAATGTATGTGTGATGCTTACTTAGTGGCCAGTCTATCATTTTTCATAGTGGACCTTGCACTATTCAAATTTTAAAAGGTTATGGTGCAGGGTTGGGGTAATGAATCTTGGGTTGTGGTGACATTTGATAATCTGAAACCGAAGTTATCAAAATGGAATCATTATATCTTTTAACTTCCAAGTTTTTATAGAACAATATAATCAGCTTCTTCTTTTTTGTATGTAGGCCGTGGCTGATATTATTCGCACCACATTGGGGCCAAGGTCCATGTTAAAGATGATGCTCGATGCTTCAGGAGGTATTTTTTTTAAAAGAGGCTTTCAATGTGTTGGCCTATTGTATGTTTATCTATCTATTGCAGATCAACATAAAGTTCAAACATTTGTTGATTAATTTTTATAGGAATTGTGGTCACTAATGATGGGAATGCCATTTTGCGGGAGTTGGATATTGCTCACCCAGCTGCAAAGGTATTTATGTTGCTGGAATTATTTGGAGTGTGATTGAATCACCTACTTAGATTTTCATCTCTGTTTTAAAATCCTCTGTTGCTACCTTTGTTGGTAGATCATACAGAATTTTAATTATCATATTTTTTTCATATTATTTTCTTTTGTCATTCACATGTTTAGGTTCTTTGAGTTTTGCTGTCTTTTCTAAATCATGTTTTTTATTTTTGTAATTTTTCAGTCCATGATTGAACTTAGTCGCACACAGGATGAGGAAGTTGGTGATGGAACTACATCAGTCATTGTTCTTGGTATACAAAATCTTTTTTTTTCTTGAACTTAAAACGTAACCGGCTTTGTTTTAACATTATTATTTTTTATTTCACCCCTTGTTAAAATAAAATTTCTAGCTGGTGAGATGCTTCATGTTGCGGAAGCTTTCATAGACAAGAAATATCATCCTACAGTTATTTGCCGAGGTATTTTTTCTTGATGTCTAAACTATTTTCTTAACCCTGTAAAAATTACAACTTACAAGTAAGTCGTTGTACATTTGCAGCTTACAACAAGGCTCTTGAAGATGCTCTTGCTGTGTTGGATAAGATCTCCATGTCTATTGATGTGAATGATCGTAAGCTCTCATATTGCTGTTTTTCTTACACTCCATCCATATTATGTGTATCTTTTCGTTTGAATACTTGTCAATTAGTTGAATATATGTGGCGTTTGGTTTGTATATTAGATTGGACATGCGTATAACTTTAACTGAAAAGGGGAGAGAATCTGTTTTGAGAGATCTTCATTTTAGGGTGTCATAACTAGTTTTGAACCTATACCTACCGAAATGCTTATTATCGCTTTCATGCCCACTTTTCAATTCCAATCCCTTTAATCTACACAACCTTAACTTGTCTATTCAGCTACTTCTTGATTGTATTTTCTAGATCATATGCATTTTCTACAAGAACCAAGTTGTATGACATATCAAAGAAAAGACAATGACTGGATTTGCGTTTCGTTTTTGATTCTTGCATTACAGGTTCAATGATGCTTGGATTGGTGAAGAGTTGTATTGGCACAAAATTTACCAGTCAATTTGGGGATTTAATAGCAGTGAGTATCCTCTTTCTCTTTACATTTTTCCGTATCTTAAGAGTTGACCTAATAATGTACTATCTTGGTGAATAAATGAAAACAACTAGAAACCTTATATCTAAACACAATTTTCTTTTTCTATTTCATTGTAGACAACATTCACACTTTCAGTTTTTCTTTTTGTTACTGACCATTATCTGTCATCCTTTAGGATCTAGCACTTGATGCAACAACAACAGTTGGTGTTGATCTAGGCCAAGGTTTAAGAGAAGTGGATATTAAAAAGTATATTAAGGTTGAAAAAATCCCTGGTGGTCAGTTGGAAGATTCCAAAGTACTCAAAGGTGTTATGTTTAACAAAGACGTTGTCGTCCCTGGAAAAATGAAAAGAAAAATCGTAAACCCCCGTATCATTTTACTGGATTGCCCTCTGGAGTACAAAAAGGGTGAGAATCAAACAAATGCGGAATTGGTCAGAGAAGAAGATTGGGCAGTACTCTTGAAAATGGAAGAAGAGTACATAGAAAACCTGTGTGCACAAATTCTTAAATTCAAGCCTGATTTGGTGATCACTGAAAAAGGGCTTAGTGATTTGGCATGCCATTATTTCAGTAAAGCTGGAGTTAGTGCTATTAGGAGATTAAGGAAAACAGATAACAATAGGATTGCTAAGGCATGCGGAGCGGTTATTGTGAACAGGCCTGATGAACTTCAAGAATCAGATGTTGGGACTGGAGCTGGGCTTTTCGAGGTTAAAAAAATTGGTGATGAGTTTTTTGCCTACATTGTGGAATGTAAAGACCCGAAAGCATGCACGGTTCTTCTCAGAGGTGCCAGCAAGGATCTTTTGAATGAAGTTGAGCGGAACTTGCAGGTAAATCTGAATTGGGCAAGTTGTGACTTGCAACAAGTTGGGGTGGTTTGATCTGTAGCATTCATTCTCCAAAGAGTTTACATTTTCTATAAATATAGTGTCAAATATGTTTACACAAACTAGATTATTTCAATAATGCTTAGGTTTTTAATAAAACAATTTAAAAGCTCAACAACTTTTGGCTCTCTTTCTACCAATTTTTCTTTGACTTGTTTGACTTTTTAGAGATCAGGCATAACCTGTATCGATCTATTCATAAAGAAATAGATCAAAATTGTCGCTTCTAGTAATGCATGAGATGTTAAAAACCTTTTTTATTATTGACAGGATGCTATGTCTGTGGCTAGGAATATACTAAAGCATCCAAAACTTGTCCCTGGTGGTGGTGGCACTGAGTTGACTGTTTCTGCTACACTGAAGCAGAAGAGCTCATCAATTGAAGGCATTGAAAAGGTTGTGTTTGTAATTTGTATAATACTTCTAGACATATCGTCTTTTCCCTCGAGTCCTCATGAATAAAAGTTGTGAATATTGTTGATGTTAATTTTTTTTTTGAAACAGTGGCCTTATGAAGCTGCAGCTGTAGCATTTGAGGCTATACCAAGAACATTGGCACAAAACTGTGGTGTCAATGTCATTCGAACCATGACTGCTCTACAGGGGAAGGCAAGTTGTCAATACAGAACTATTTTTTGCTTTTTTTTATCTAACATTTGTGCCTTTGTAGAAATTTGTGATGACAATTTTACATATATTTTACAGCATGCAAATGGTGAGAATGCCTGGACAGGAATAGATGGGAATACAGGTGAAATTGCTGATATGAAAGAATTAAAGGTGCAAATTCCCTCTCCTCAATCAATATCCATTAGTTTTTATGATATTTTCTCTACAATATTTAGTGGTTTTATATTGGTTTTAAAACGGCACTTGCAACCCATTTACTTGTGAATAAGTAGATTTTAAGTTGGCTGAAAGGGGAAGAAGTCAAATGGGCTATTTTGAGCTGAATCTGTGTTGACCCGTTACCCAATATTTTGAACAAAAGTATATTTATCATTTTGGTTTTATGTTTTGGTAGATTTGGGATGCGTATAACGTGAAAGCGCAGACCTTCAAGACCGCCATTGAGGCCGCTTGTATGCTTCTAAGAATTGATGATATTGTAAGTGGAATAAAAAAGAAACAGGCCCCCGGAGCTAGCCAACAATCAAAACCCACTATCGAGACAGAAGGGGACGCTGATAACGAGCAGATGATTCCCGAGTGAAGAAAGCATTAATTTGAGTATTCTTGGAAAGTTTTTCGCTCGGTTCAATCACAGTCTCTTGTGTGTTTCATTGTTGCCAAGGCTTAAACTATTTAGTCAACTAAAATTTTGGTATGTTACGCTTTTGGGGTGCTTCGCTTTTGTTTCAGTTTTCATGATCCGTCTTGAATCCTAGTATTTGTTCATTTTGACACGTTGACATTATATGATAGTTAGCGATCGTAACGTGGGTTTGTTCATGTTTTATCTGGGCAAACGTCTATTATTTTTTAAATTTATCTACCCTAACTTGAATGTTTTGCATTAGCATCTCTTGTTGATATTGTGAGAATATTAAATTGTTTTTCCTTTTAGTGTAGATTTGTTTTTCTTTTTTTTTTTTTTAACTGCAACTTTTCATAAACAAGCCAAACACCCAAGCTATCAAGAAGCTTGCAAGGGCTACATGTGTAGCAACAAGCTACCATGATTACAGATTGCACCATCTTCCTCTTGTGCGCCATCTCCGGCATAGATGGATTGAATGTCACACCATGGCCGCTGCATAACACGAATTATAAACATGGTCAGTTGACTCCCCTGAAGCGAGACAACAGCTACAATTACAGGCATCTGGACTGGACCTGAAAGAATTCTTCTCTTGATCAAATTGTCAGTTGTCGGAATGCGGTTTTGGAGAGTTCGCCAAGCAAGAGCATTGACCTTCAAATGGAACCTAGGAGTTCCATTCCATAATGTTTCTTTTTTTCTTTTTTTTTATGAGGAATTGGAGTCGCTTGATAGAGAAGTTTTTTCACTGATGCCACGATGAACGAACCAAAGCTGTCACCATCCCAAACCCATTAGCTCATTATAGAGAAGTTTTTTCCTTTGAATTTGAAACAATAGAGTTTGTCCAGCAACCGCATTAGCTCATTAACCAAAATCTGATTTTTAACCCATATTCGACCTCTCATTTGATTAATCATAGGTAAAGAGACATTTGAGTGAGCTAGGAAATCATCTAGTTTAGCAATGGTACACCACACCCCAATTAGATTACTATTGTGCGGAATAGCCGATTGTGGCCTTGAAGTTTAGTGAATAGCAGAAATACATCTAAGCAAATTTGGAGCTGTAATAAATTGATCATTATGAGATTTACCAAAAAAAAAAGTAAAACATTATAATATGGGTGAGCAACTGATTTGAGTTGGTCTGTGTCATAACTTGCGTTGTAAGAATCGCTAGGCACTAGTCGGGTTGTGAGGTACCGACTAGCGATTAATTGGGATTAGTAAGGATTAATCGTGATTAACCGAATTGGGATTTTATACGTACTTTTTAGTTTTATGTACACACACATTTTATATGTATTTTTTTTAACTAGGCATGTGTTAACCCCTTCATCGACTCATCTCCTTAGGTATCTAGATTAATCGCTAGAATTTACAGATTTGGTTGGAATCTGATCAAAATTTACAGATTTTAGCCGGAATTTGGCTGGAATCGCTAGATAGCCACCAACTAGCGCTTAATTGGTGATTACTCCATGAACCTACGAATAGCGATTAATTGTAGGCTAGGCGAGATTTTTACGACCATGCTCATAATTGACCACCTCAAATGAAGATAATATAAAGAGTTGAGTAAAATCTGAGGCAAGTGGTTATACCCAATCTGTTGGGGGAGTGCTCAATTCTAAATTTAGGTTTGTTGAGGCCCCATTTCTGTTAGATTGAAGTGAAAAGACATTTTTTCCCTTGTAAAATTGCATTGCGAGTCCAATTGACCAACGTCGGAAGCTACGCGAACTCAGAGGATCTAAATTGGGAATTGGGGACTTACTCAGCAGATTGGGTATAAGCAAAGAGACTCAAATTGTACTCAACTCCAATTTAAGAGTACTCAACATGGGCCACTAATGTATGGTCTGGTTTTGACATCGAGTGCAAACATAATTGACCGGAAAAAAATGTAAATTAAGAGGTTTTTGCTTTAAGTTCTCTATCTCTTGCCTCACATGTATAGAATGTGCCTAAAGCGCAGGCCTCTGACGACTATATGTGATCTGGTCGCTTCATGCCATTTGAAGCAATTTTCTCATCGCTTAGGTTGCCTTACATCAAAGGTGCATTTTTTTAACCCAACGTCCTAATGGCCACTTATTGAACACTTTTGTATTATTTTGTGTGTACTAGTAAGTGTTCATTACCTCAATAAGGACTTGAACGAGTTAAACCGTAAACTTACAATTAAAACATAAGAGACCCCTTTTAATTGCAGAATTGACCCATATAGTATAAAGGTTCTACTGTTCTAAACACTTCTTTCTAACACGTTAAAACCATACTAGACATTCATCCGCTAGGGTATGGCTATGTGTGATGGGTGTGAGAGGGCCTCAGCCACGTAGGTACCACGCTTAAGGAACAGTGCACCCTTGGTTTGTTAGCAGGGCGTGTGGGGCATAAACTTGGTTACAGCACATGCGTTCGACCCTTGTCACCCTTGGGGGAGATTTTTTAGATCCAATTTATTTTGTTCAACCAATTCATGAGCTCCACTTGTTAATTTTTTTTTATTTTTAAAATTCATTTGACATTTAATTTGTTTTTTCTTAAATATCTTTTACATATTAGTATACAAACGAAATACACACCTTTTGTTTTCCCTAAACATTCTGATATAAATTTTAACCAAAACATAGGTTGTTTTAAATAAAAATATTTGGGGTCTCACAAGTGATTTTGACAGAACTCAAATACAATATTGTTCCCGAAATACAACCCAGTTCTAAACCCATTATTGTTCACGAAACACAACCCAAACCCGATATTGTATAATCGCTCCTGTCTACGTGGAACATATGTTACATTTGGTGGGTTGTGAGAGGGAATGAGAGAATGGATTTGTTCGGTTGCACTTAGTCAGGCAACTTATGTGTCAAAGGCTTTGTAGGCATAAAAGGTGTTGCTTTAAGCATACCTTCAAAATCAACGTGATTACCATGTATCCAATTTGGGTAAAGAAAGGCCAATTTTATATAGTTGTGAATTTACAAGTTTTGTAGGCATAAAAGGTAGAGGATATCTTAGCCTAAGTTGCCAAACTCACCGCAACACCTATCTCATCTGCATCAGTTTTTTCCACTACTTTTCTTTTACTTGTCAATCACCGGAAATCTTACACGCTTCTCACGCCACAACCAATTTATAAATTAAATCGAAAGAAAAAACCTAAACAAAAGTGTGATTGGTTAGATATAGAAATGGACCTTCATCTCACCATCTCCATCACGGTTTGATCAACACATATGTAGATAGCCTTGTCGAAACCAACTCACCGATTCAAACATGCCACAACCCATGGTATATCCTCTTGCCGATTTGTCGAAGCTTGCCACAACCTGCCGAACATGGAAACTGGATGGACTCTATTTACCCTAAATATTTTGTACCTTATGCTTGGTGAATTTTTCAATAATAATTTGGTTGTGGGCCAAGAAGGTGTACATTATATTTTATCTTTATTTCTATTATTTTTTATCTTAGAATTTCTTTGTTTTAATTATGCATTCCTAGATCGGCTTAGTTATTCTTTCCTTGTTTTCTGTTTCGGTATGATTTCTTCGCATTAACAATTTAACATGCCGCATCGAGCGTGTGTGGTTCGGCGATTTTAAGTCGTATTGTTCAGTGTTATTTTTCCTGTTTTCTATTTGATTTGTCTTACAAGTATTTCTTGTGTTGGTGGCCGCTGACGATGATGTAGCATTGGTGTCACTTGGCACGGTTTTACGCCCCTCGCCGCAACGCGTGTTGGCTTAGTACTAGTTCTTTGTAAGATATCAAAGAATTGAACTAATTGTGGATGAGGAAAAAGGCCAGAAACTAATGCTGTTTGTATCATTGAACAGAACATGCAAGAAGTTTTGGACCTAAATGCAGGATTCCAAAATATGCAAAACCAGATTTGGGATTGAAAAAAAAAGGTCCAATATTAATCTGTGACATAAAAACTTTAGTACTTTATTAAACTACCACTGCATATTTTGCAGGTAAAAATGTTAAAGCATAGCACTTGGTCTTAAAAACAAGCGACCCATTCAAACCTACCTCATTTTAAAGGAGGCAAGGCGTTCAGATTGAAAAACTAAAAAGCAAAAATTGAGCCTTAAGTACTCAAGTACACGAGGCGCCAAGCGAATATACAATGTTAACAAACTAATTTAAATAATATTTACTTTCAGTCTTGAACAAAGAAGCAAGTTATGAAAGAAAGGAGTTTTATGTACAACCTAAATAGATTTAGGCACAAGTTAATAACACATAACCACCTAAGAGTTAAACAAGATGCCGCTTTAAGTAATTGACCAATTTCTCATTCAACTCACTAAACACGACCATCATGTGTTTTTTAACTCACAAACTAAGTGATTACTTTGTTCTGATACATAACCACCTAAGAGTTAAACAGAATGTGCCAAGTTGCAATAACTGCCTCCTTACAATACTATGAGAATGTGTCCGATTTGTTCTACACTACCCAAACATCACCCTAAAACATTTATTGGAGTGTGTGGTGCACATTGGTACCCTACCGTACCCAAGACCATAGGTCCCACAATTTCACACACTACCCACTACCTCTCTCTATATCTCTCACCTAGTCACCTACAAAGACACACCATCAATCGGTTACTTTCATCTGAGAATGGTACCCGAAATGGGAGGGGTGGTGTAGCCGCTCAAGTGCCAACTACCATAGGGTGGTACCCGAGACAACACCCTCCACCCTCAGGCATGTGTTTACATCAATCAACCATCATTGCTTGTTACTAATAACAAACAGACCAATCGAAAGCACCTACCATATCAAATTCAAAATTACCTAATTATTTCAAATCCATACATGTTATCATCAACTATTTTAACTCTAGAGCAAATCGTTATGCTAACAATATGCAATCCACAAATGTTCAGAAGTCGCAAACAGGTCAGTTTACATAATTTATCATGAAATGAATCTTCACTTCGCAATAAACTGTCAAAAACTCCCCAATACTAACATGAATACCAAAAATATAGATAATGATTTTTTGAAAAATTGGGTACTGGGATACCGTAACGAGTCGTTCGGCACAGTAATGGTATTCGTTACATAATGTTCTATCTATATGGTATTGATACCGAACCGTTTTTGAAAAAGTGGGTATCAACTACCGTACTGAATTTATCGGTACGCTACTTCATTAATATACATAAATCTAAAAACAAAGCAAATATCAGATCGAAAAAAACCCCTTAACCAAAAACACATGTTCATTGCAAATCATAAAACAATCCTCAAACTTAAACTCCATACCATAAAACATAACATAATAATCAAAACATGTTTAGTTTAACCAAAACCTAAAACAAAAAAGAAAAAAACATAAAACATGTTATGTTTCTCTCTCAGTACCTCTTTCCAGCACCACCACCACGAGCACCACCACCACCATAACCACCAGGTATCCCTGCACCAACAACCGGCACATCTTCCTTCAACACAATCCCAGGCATTTCACTCATCCCCAACGAAGCCAACAACTCAATCGTCTCCTTATCAACCTCTATCCTATCCACTTTAATAGCAGATTCATCAGGTACAAAGTCCATACGCCTCTCTCTCTCTTCTTCCTGCAGCTTTAGAGATATCCCTCTAACGGGTCCCTTTTGGATCCGTTTCATTAAATGGGTCGAGAACCCGGCTATCTTGTTGCGTAGACGCTTTGATGGGATGATGGCTACCTCTTCCAAGATCTTTTTGTTGGTGTGGAAATCGAGGGTCATCTTTGAGTAGTAACGTTCGATGACTTGACGTGATGATTTCTTCACGGTTTTGGTTCGGACTCGACCCATGGTTTGTGACGGCGGGTTGGAACAGGTGAGAGGATGAGTGTGTAGGGTTTGTGTGTGGTGATGAAGGATGGAGATTAGGGTTGGTTTGGTTATAATAAGTGTGTTGGTATGGGCTTATTGGGCCGAAATTTGGATTCAGTTACTTGGACCCAGCCCATGATCAAATATGTTACTAACACTCTTGTAGAGGTGTAAAAAAAAGTTTGGATTTTCAAGCCCGTTAAGTACTTAAGCTTGACCCGATAACACGCCTGAAATTGGTTTGATTCAAATCGATTCTAACCCGATCCAAATTCGGTTTGTATTTTGATTTTAGGTTTTAGGTTTATACTCTTGTTACTGAAACCGGTTGGACTCGAACCGATTTGAAAATTACATTTGAAAAACCAGTTTCAACCAGACCCAAATTGTGAAAATGATTTGTGTAGCTTTTATTTGATCCATTGTGTCATAAGTTTGTGAGGTTGAAGTTTGAACCATGGTAGAGGTGTAAAAAATCGGATAACCGGATTGGTTTTAAATAACGTTAAAAGTGGATATGTCTAAATTGGTCAGGATTAAAGACCGGTTCGATTTTTATCTAGTTTAATTTAGTTTTGATATTGTTAAAGTCATTTCGAACTGGTGATCAGATTAGATTGGGACCGATTTCATCCAAACTGGTTTCACTATTGGTTTCAAATCGGATTGGATACCAGTTTTAAATACTGAAATGGTATGATTATGAATATGCATCTCTACTCATCTACTATGCTAAGACTCATACTAGGGGTGAAAATGGTCCGGTTTTCGCGGTTTTTATGTTAAACCATGAACCGAACCGTTAGTAACGGTTTTTTATTTTTGTAAACCAAAACCGAATCATAGAATTTTCAAATCGAACCAAACCGTTAGTAACGGTTTGGTTCCAGTTTCTTTTGACGGTTTGGGCTAGTTAGGACCTTAAGTTATTAAAGTGTTCTTCGAGTCTTTGAATGATGTAGGAATGGAATAACAAGGGTACAAAATGTTTTGGTTTTTGACCTTTTAATGTCAAACTAGTTTTTTAGGGTTTGAAAACTTTTGATTTTTAGAATATGAAAATGGGTGCCAAAGGAAACGATATTCACAATGTGGAAAATCGGCTTATCCCACATATGTGTGCACATTGTACAAGTTCTAGTTTGGTTTTGAGTGATAATATTAAAGAAAAAAACTACCCTAATCTTCTTAATAAGATGGTTAAATAGGACAACTTACGACAAAAACACAACTACAAGTACTCAAACTCAAATTAAAAAACCTAAAGGTACCAAACTATAAAATAACGTACAATTTCATCACTCAATTTAATTACTGCTGATGATGTAAAGCAAAGCCTTCTCCAGCAGATCATAACCCTACAACCCAAACACAAACCTCTGCTCAATAATAATAATAATAATAACATCTCTAGGGTTTCATCACACCATCCTTTAATATTAATAATAATCATGTCTAATCTGGACATGTCTCTCGACGATATGATAAAGATGAACAAGAAATCACGAGCTTCTGAAAACCCTAGATCCAGACCTCGTAATTCGGGTCCTGGACCCTCTCGTCGTTTGCCCAATCGTGCTTCCAAACGCTCAACACCTTATGGTGGACAAAAGGTATACAAATTTACTTAAATGTTTGAATCTTTTCTTGAATTGCATGTGTTTGTTGTTTGGTGTTTGGAAACGGTTGTTGTTGGAGGTTATAGAAACTAGATCTCTGTTAATTGATGACGTAAGCTGGAGTTTAGTGCTTTATGAATGTTAGAGAATAGAGATTGGTTTAATTGTTTGTTGTTAAGTTGCTTACTTGCTTTAGTGTGATGTCTGCATGAGTAAGCAGTTTTAAGTTATCCAATTGAATAGGTTTAATCATAGTTTTCCAAGGCGCAAAGGAGAGCCTTGGGTCCTTGGTTTAAAGAAGAGTAAGGGGCTCTGAAGCATTTTGGTTCCAAATGACGAGGCGAGGGCTTCACGTTTTTTAAGTGTTTTGTAATATTTAGGCGCATCAATATGACATATACTACTTTTTATATAAAAACATGATTATAAAACACACTTAAATACTTAAAATAATATAATCAAAACATACATTAATGTTGAAACACACTTAAAACACATTAAAACATAATCAAAACACACATTGAAGTTGAAAATCGCGTAAAACATATAAAAAGATAAATAATAGTTATATTTATATGTTCTCTATAAATAAAGTTATGATTTTGCTTATTTTCCTGATTTGTTGTTTCAATGCCTGAAACAAAATCGAAGGCCTGAACAGAACAGATAATAAGGATTTAAAAAAAATACCTGAAAGATAGAAGGATAGAAATTTCTAAAGAATCGATGGAGAGGCGTCCAAGCGTGGGTCTCAATGATAGGCGCTTAATAAGCGAGTGCTTTTTAAGCGTACAGCATAAAAATTATTCTTTTAGGAGGTTGACATGTTCTAGGCTACTTTACTCTTTAGGGCTAGTTTTATGTTATTTTAGGTTGACTCAGGGTTTGTTTAGGGTTGGTGTAATTGTTTCAGACGATTATTTGCCGGAATTTTGTGGAACTTGGCCTGGAAAATGTGGCCGAGGGCCCGAAAGTGGGGCTTTTGAAGCGAAGTGAGAAGGCTGCGCTGGGCCTAGGCGTGCGTTTGGGTGAGCCTTGACAATAGAGGGACTATTTGTGAGTAGTTAATTGTACTTCAATTTAGGCTTATATGGTTTGCTGTTAAGGTGCTTTAGTGTGATTTGTGCATGAGTCAACAATTGCAACTTATAAAATGAGTAGGTTGAGATATGTGATGTTAATTGTTACCGGTTGAATGCTTATAGGATTTTTTGTTAAGTTGTCTAGTGTGATGTGTGCATGAGTCAGTAATTTTCAACTTATAAGTTGAACGGGTTGATTTATGTGATGTTAACTGTTACAGGTTGAAGCACCAGATACAGCATGGGGACATGACATGTATGAAGGTCATGCTGCAGCACACCCTGGAAGATCAAACCAGGCTACAGGAATAGAGACTGGCACCAAACTTATCATATCAAACTTGGATTATGGTGTTTCCAATGAAGATATCAAGGTAATTTTGTTGAATTTGTGTAGGAATGTTGGTTTTGATTAATGTGTTTGGACTAGAAAGCTTCTACCTTTTGGAGTTGTGTACATAAATCTTCATATGTTTTTGTATGTACTAGGGGTGGTAATTCACAATGACACGAAAATAATCAGTTTTTAGGTTGTCATATATAACCTGTTTCATAAATACGTTGTGTTTTGTAATAAGCCAGTCAACCCATTTGATCCATTTATTACGACAAATTTTACAACTTCATTACAAGCCATCAACGCATTTGCAACTCGTTTGACTCATTTAGATTAAATGGGTCATGTTTGTGTTTCACGATTTTGAGTGTACAAGTCTTTGACACGAACGTGCTTTAGTTCAACGATTCAACCCACCAACCCGACACAGTAGAACATGTATGCAACTACCTTGTGTAGCATAAAAACATGGAATCATAAGGGTTTCAGTCTACATTTACTTATTTACTAAAATCAGATATAAAATGCTTATACAACTCATATAAAGCAACAATTTATGGTTAAAAGGATTGAAATCTTTGCAGGAGCTTTTTGCAGAGGTTGGTGACCTGAAACGAGCAACAATACACTACGATAGAAGTGGCAGATCAAAGGTACCGGGTTGAGTTTGGGAATGAGCTCATTCTTCCAAGTAATTATTACTAATAGTTATTAGAAAACATCTTTCACAGGGAACGGCAGAAGTAGTGTATTCAAGGCGTAGAGATGCAGAACTGGCTATCAAGAAATATGACAATGTTCAATTAGATGGAAAGCCTATGAAGATCGATTTGGTAGGAACAAACATGGGAAATGATGGTGGTTCAAACGCTGGTAGTGGAAACCAAAACGGTGCGCCAAGAAGGTACTATTGCTACTCATACAGTTTTTTGAAGTGTGTGACAATTTTGATTCTTTTAAGTAACAAACAAAATCTCACATTTTATTTAATTTTAAATTCAAAAAAAGATATCTAGTAACTAGCTAACTGTAATAATATTCTTTTATAAATTACTTGTTAATAAATATAGAAAAAAATTATTATCAGAATTTCCAGTGATTTTTTGCAAAGTATGTAAAAAGTTTGATCCAAAACGAGAACAATAAAAAATTAGGCATCAAATGAACCACCTTTTGACATTTGATTGCTGAGCGGGCATAACGAATCAGCTCATGGAGTGGAAGCTCGTACCTCAACTATTTTTGTTTGAACTTGGTCAATAATCACTTTTGTTGTCGCTGATGTGAAATTGACTATCCAGATTTGACCCACTTACCAAACACAGTTAAAACTGATCTGTTAATTTTCATCCTTCCAATTTGCAGAGGTGGGGTTATGGGGAGACTTAGAGGTGGTGGTCAAACAATGAGGCCGCAAGGAGGTGGTGGCCAGATGAGGGGGCAAGGAAGCAGCGGCGGCGGTGGCGGTGGTGGGAGAGGCGGTAGGGGCAGGGGAAGAGGCAGAGGGGGAGAGCGTGCTGTGAAGGTGTCTGCTGAAGATCTGGATGCAGATTTAGAGAAGTACCATGCCGGATCAATGCAAACGGATTAAAGAAGGCTGCCTGTTTGGTGGCTTTTATCCAAGATGTTGTTTGTATTCCTGAGGTTTTTTTTTTCTGCTTAAACAAAACATGCCATAATGGATAGTTTTCATATCGTTCATTATTAATGTAATGTTTGAGATGTTGAATGCTCTTAATCAAGCGTTTGTTAAAACTGGAACCACGACTCAAGCCAAGTTTCATAATCGAGCTGTTGAAATTATTTTATAGATATGTATCCGATTTCATTTTTACTAGTAAAACACGTATAAGTCCACCAAAGTCGCGTCCAGATCACTAGTCCGGACATCATATCCAGAATGCTTCTGAACTGGTTACCTCCAAAACATCTACCTTATAGATTGTTAACTAATATTGGTACACCAATGATGTGATATTTGGACAAACACGAACCCTCATATGAGCCGTGTTACAAGGTGAGTACAGGTGATACAGGCCATAATAGAGGCTTAAGATGGGTTACACGACCCATATGAAGTGTTTTACTTGCATCAGAAAACGAGTGACATGACAACAATATGACCAATACGACATTGCAATTTTTTCCGTCCGCACATAAAACCCATGTTACCCATAGATGTAAATGAGGATAGTGTACCGATTACAACACCCATCCTAACATATATGCAATTGTTTATACACACATTTAGGGCCTGTTTAGTAGCCTCTTAATGAGGCTCTAAACCATTTAGCTCTGAATGGTTGAGTATTCAGACTGTTTTAACATAAAAAAAGGCTCTGAATTGAATGGTTAAGAGCTGAATCATTCAGTACATAGCTGAATCATTCATCACTTGATCATTAACAACCAAATACTTATCCTCACGTCAGAGTCGTCCCGGGTACAAATTTTACTTATTTCAACAAAACTTAACATTAAACCATCAAACATTAAAAAAAAAGATAAAATACAAAATCATACAAAAGCATAAGAGTAGAAAACAAAATCATGTCTCTTTTTTGTTAGCATCGGTAGAAGCGTCGTCGTTTTGGTGGAAGGAAGGGATAGGGTTACCGCCTTTAATAAGCCAACCGAGAGCAAAGAAGGATATTCCGGCGAGTATGGCGGTGCCCCAAGCATGACCGTACCATTTACCGTACTGTCTGGTGGCATACCTCCATTGGTCCCTTAGTGTAGCCGGGTCCGGGTTGGCTGCATCCGGCGGGTTCGGGTAATTGGGTTTGAATCCACCTTTGATTTCACCTTGAACCCTAGGGTTTTTAGGCTGATTTTGGGAGTTGTGATCGTCGGTGGTCATATTGGGGAAAATAGAATAAGAACTAAAGAGAATGTGAGTTGTTTTTAACTGTGTAAAGATATACATTTAGCAAGTAAGTTCGTCTTACAAGTCTTTGATGCAGGTTGTACCACCTCTTGATGCCTCACTGCCTCTAATGCATTTTGTACAAGCCCCTTATGCATGTTTGGTTTGTGTGTCACAAGAATAATTCGATTAGACCAAACTTTTAGTGGTGCTTTAGGGCGTCAGCGGTGCTTGTAGGATTTTTTTTTCTTTCACTGATTTTAACCAATTCTGTTTTGACACATCACTTTACTGATTTACTTCACTGAAACATATTTTTGTAGGTAACACTCTGCTGATTCTTTTATTTATTTTCATTTAAATACCCAAACTTTTTTTTTTTTACATTTTTACACGGTTTTTAACATTTAATTCTACTATTACAACCGTCCCACCAAACGGTCAGCCAAATTAATTGTTTATCTTGGAAACCGTCGAGTAAATTGAATTGACTCAACTAGACGGTCAGCGAATTAATTTTAACAGTGCCACCGTCGTATATAAAGTGATCAAATCGTGGGGTTAAAAGCCACAATTTACCACGGTTTAAAAAACCAAACACACAAAAAATGAACCCGTGGACCGACGAGGAAGAGATGGCCTTTGTGATTTGTCACAAGGATGCGTCGAATGACCTGGAGATTCAACAACTCCCTAGGGAAGAAGGGTCCAACTTCTCCCGGAGGGGTTTTGGGCTCGGGTGTTTAGCGACTTCATCGAACACATTGGCGCCAACACCACCAAGACCGTCCAAGACCTCCAGCTCAAGTGGGCCGACCTCAAAATCAAGTGTGAGAGGTGGACCAACCTATACGAGCAAACGGTGAGGGAGGATCCGGAGCTTGATGAGGAGTTGGCTATGGGCTTCACTAACTATGAGTATGAGGTGCGATACGACAACGATTTCAACCATGTCGAAGCATTGCGATTATTGCGCCAACTTCAAGTTTTTTTTCTATGTTTTAATGTATTTTTTATGTTTAATATTATTTATGTTTTAATGAAATGTTTTTTATTTATGTTTTTTTATTTATTTAAACGGTAAACATAAAACAAACGGTAAAAATAAAAAAACACTAAAACACACGGGGGGTAAAGTGAAAAATTTGCATTTATAAAAAACAACAAAACAACCGGTACCAGCACGGTAAACAGAACTAGCAAAACGGTCCATTGGACCACTACCAGCGTGGGTGACGGCGATGTTACCGTGCTGGTAGTTGATACCCGTGAACAATTCGGATGAGGCCCCGTCCCCGTTATACTACCTATAAATTATGGCTATTATTGTCATCGTTTAATTCGTAATAATTCAAGACATTTTGATTAATAAAAAACAAACCTCTCAATGTCATTAAAAAGTTAATTAAGTACAAATAAGACTATCCGTTGTGGGTAAAGCTTAGTAATAGATTTATCGAATAATATTTAACCACGTCAGCGTTCACGTGGCACTGGTTAGCGCCTGGCGATCGGTCGCGGCAGGGTGTTGTGGCTGAGGTTAGCGGTTATTTTTTTTACCAAATATATTATTTAGCACAATTTTTTTTATAAAAAAACCATTAAACTAATAATGAAAGAAACATTCCATTGCATAAAAAAACATAAAATAAAAAACATCAAAACATTATTAAAAACATAAAAAAGAAGACGACTACATTAGAAAATATCCTCTCATAACTCATAAGTCTCCACGTTTCTTCATGTGGGTAGTTATCATTGTGTGTGTCTCGATATTGATTACGAGCCATTTCAACCCAGTCTTCATCTTTTAAACCCGGGTTCGCGTTCATCGCAGCCATGAAGAACCCCTCAAATATGGTGCACTTCGCCTTGATGGAACAATATTTTCCATAAATCATATCAGTTGAACGAAGGTTGTCACCCCTTCGTCGCCTGAATCGGGTGACACCCCCTTTCCAAAAGCTTTTGTTTCGGTCGTATTCTCCTCCTATCTCTTGTTGGCGGATATAACAATCCACCAAACAAAGTTCTTCCTCTAAACTTCACGTTAGTGTCACACGGTTCATTGAGGCGGGGATTGGATTTGGATTAGGGTTTGCCATTTGTTCAAGTGAAAGATAAAAAAAATTAACCTAAAGATCTATATATATACATGTAAAATTTTATAAAATCAAGCAAAAATTTAATTACCTTATTTAATTTTTGACCGTTAGCTAGCTGCCAACGGCCAAGACCTTTGGAATTGCACCCGCTAGCTCACGCGAGCTTCGTCGCTTGGGCTAGCCAATGTTGCAAAACAAGGCCGAGTTGACCGATTACTTCCCAAGTACTCGCTCCATGGTAGGTCGCCGAGTATAGCCGAGTTGGCCAATTACTCCGAGTACTCCCCGCATAGGCCGATTTGACCCCCGAGTACTCCCCCGATTAATCCGAGTACTCGCTCCAGGGTGGGTCGCCGAGTACAAGCCCAAACCGAGTTTTGCAACACTGGGGCTAGCTCGCGGCACCGTTCGCTGACCATCGTTATGGGCCAAGCTATCCACCTGGATCACATTGTGGCTCGCGGCAGGCTGCTCGCGGGCCACAACGGATAGTCTAATAAATTTAAACCAGTGAGCCAAAGCACTTATGTTGAACTCCGTTTTGATATTCTTTGTATTATGAATGTTGCAAATGCGGTAGTGACAATTGTACGATTTATAAAAATAACATCATGGATCTATGTTAGTGCTTTTCAAGTGATCTTTATACGATGATAGGTATAGATAATAAACTCAAATTGGTATATTAAGTACAATTCAAAAGTTTAGTGCATGCAACAAAGTTGTAAACATCAACTTGTCGCAGCAACGCGCGAGATGGGTAAAATACTAGTGATATATTATGCGTGATACGACGTCAAACACAGACACTATCAAGGTGTGTATTACATTTGACCAATTGGGTTTTGGTTAATTGGTTTGGTTTATTCGATTAGATTGACGGTTTTTTGTCCGGTTCATTTAGTTTTGGTTAATAGCCAACGCCAAACTTTGGCTAAAACTTTTGTTTAAAATATACATGAAATCAAGGTATAAATACATGAAATGGAGAATAAAATATGAAATACATGAAGTGGACGTAAAAAAAACTGGAATATAGAAGCGCCTCGACAAAAGATCCATTTATATATAATAATTGCATTGTAGCGGGTATAGTTTAGTGGTAAATGTGTGATCCATTCTATTGACCCTCATAATAGTTAAGGGGTCATATTTCAATAAATTATCTATACATATAATAAACCAAAGCCATTTTAATGACATGGCACTTAAAGAGGCATTCTTCTCCTTGAGTGTGCCATGTGTCATCACATGTGGCATTAAGATATTTTAGGAAAAAAATAATTTAAAAACAAAATTAGATTTTTCTCTCTAATGTTTCCTCCCATAATTTTTAAAGTTAATATCTTTTATATACGTGATTTTTTAAAGAAAAAAATTACACCAAATTAACGAGCGTTTTATTATCTTTCCAACGAGTACCATAATGCTATATAAAAAACGGAGAAAAAAAACGACTATTTTTTGTTGGGTTTTGTTCAAACAGGAAAAAAAAACACAAAGTGTTTAGGTAAATCATTAATCATGTATAGGCAAATCACTAATTATGTTCAAATCAGTAAATATGAATTCTATTTTCAACATGCGTTAGAATTGGAGTTATATATTGTTTTAGGTATTAGAGTTATATATTGTTTAAGGTTAGGCGTTAACATTGGAGATATATTTTTAATTGTTTTAGGTTAGCTGCTACCCGAAACTTTCATGGATGTAACTGTAAAGCGCATCATTCTATTTCATATGTAAAATTAATATGTCATATTAGATTTTTCAACCCCGGGACGTTCCCGGGGTATAATCTAGTATATAATAATTGCATTGTAGCGGGCATAGTTTACTGGTTAAAGTGTGATTCGTTCTATTGACGTTCTATTGACCATCATAAGGCTATATGGTGTGCCTCCCCTTTCCCCCAACTCCCCCAAGTGCCACATCAGCGCCACATCATTTCCCCCATTTTCTCCCCCAAAGTTTGGAAATGCCTTCCCCCAATTCCCCCATTCCCCCTTCCTTTTTTTATTGGATAAAGTTTGATTAAAAAAAAGGGCCAATCACTTAATCCTGGGAGAAAGTGGAAATCTCACCGAACTCACCGGAAATTCAACGGGGGGGGGGGGGGGGGGCGGTGTTCCCCGGTTCCCCGGACGCCACCTCACCTCCCCGGATGAGGTTCCCGCATGCACACCGATTAGTCTAATAGTCGGTTTGATTCATATTTCAATAAAACAAAAACTTTATTTCATTTTAAATTCTTTACATACAATGACACACTCAAGGAAATCAAAATTTTTGGGATTTTTAACAAGGTTAATTAAAAACTGAAAACATGAATTATGAAATTGTGAAATGTGTTGGATTTGGGTTTTACCCATCTGATTCGATTGTCATCCCTAATCATGGGGTAGTTAGTTTTATAAAAAGGGGTTAAACATGAGGGATTAAACTATTTGCAATCAAACTGAGTGTCGTTTTTATATTTGCAATCAATTAGATAACAGCTATATGATGATTATAAAAGGGTATTGCAATCTTAATTCATAAGTATTTGTTAAACAATAGTCAGAACTTATACCGTCATATATTAGAAAGTTGGGGGGGGGGGGGGGGGGGGTAATGTATAAACTTGTTAGAAAGCGGAGGTAAAAAGTAACAACTTTGAAACTTCAGGGGAAGGAGAAAACTCTTTCACTAAAAAACTTGAGGAACCAAATGTGACAACCGAACACATGTCAAACTCGAAAACTATACTAACACATAATAAAAAAGTGGAGAGGTTTAAAAAAATACTTTATAAGCTTTTTAGAAAGCGAGAGACAAAAGTGACAGTTTTGTATAGGCCTGTAAACGAACTGAACGAACACGAACAAAGGCATGTTCGTGTTTGTTCATTTAACTTTAACCGAACATGAACACATAATCGAACACATTTTTGTGTTCGTGTTCGTTAATTAATAAATTTGTCATGTTCGTTCGTTTATGTTCGTTCGTTTAAAACCTAAATGAACAGTTTGTGAACGAACATAAACGGATGTTAACAAAAATGCAAACGTTTTTGTATTACTAAAAAACCCAATTACTAATTGTTATATTTATACAAGTAGCTAAAGCCCGATTTATGTTTATATTATAGAAGATAAATATAACCACTTATGTTACTAATAAACTTTAAACGAACATAAATGAACGAACACAAACGGATGTTCATGAACATAAACGAACTTCCCGCCGAACAAGTTCATGAACGTTCGGTTCCAACGAAAGAATTATATGTTTTGAGTTCATATTCCAATTGCAAATGTCACCTTTGCTAGATCTATATAAGTTGCACACTTGCACTCTTATCAACTAAAGATAGCACATGGTTACTGTTGGAACATCTTGGTTTGATATTAACAAACTCCTAACTTGGTTTTACTTTACAAAAGATAAGTGTACGAAGCGTGCAAAGGATAAAGCGACGTGATAATAGGTAACTTGGAATGACCGACGCGATTTTAAGTATCTCAAAGGGTTTTAATACGAATAACTATTTTCACCATGTTTGATAATTTGAATCCGCAAAATCAGGGAATACAGGAAAGTATAATCAAACATGCTTCACTTTAACTCAACAAAATCAAAACTTGGCATAAACCATAAAAATATAAGCTCATTTGTTTTTATCCCAATGTTGTATACCCTAAAAAACGCAACAAAGGTTTTACGCAACTCACTCTCTGCGCATCTTCTTCTGTAGCTTGTCTTGTGTACGATATCTGTCCCGTCTCTCTTCTCTCTGACGTTTTTTTGTAATCAGTTCTTCCTTCGCTTTCTCTGCATCGTGCTTCTTTTTCTGCTCCTGCTTCTTTAGTTTTTGCTGCTTCAACTGTAAATAATCCAAAAACATTTAATTAATAAAATATAAATTTTACTTGTTTAGGGCTCAAAGTATAGCATTGACTAGTTGACCATGAGCACAGCAGAAAGCATACCTTGTTGTGCCTAATCAGTTGTAAATGTTGGACAAGTTTATGAACATCTCGTTCATGCGGTTCAGGGACAACAGCTCTTTTGTCCTTCTTTGGCTTTGTTTCCTTGGGCTTTGATCGGAACGGAAGTGCACTTTGCAATGATTTCGGAACAACAATTGGGTTGAACTTCTTTAATGGCCTTTCAATTGGCTGTCAGAATAATTATACAAAAACGGCTTTTAAGTTTATGAGCGTATCTAACGTTTACTGTGTGACCAAAAGACAAATGTAGATTATATAGATAGAATTTTCTATCCATTTAGTTGTGAATGGGTCGATTCAGGTTATTATTTTTAATCTCCTAACAGATCAGGTAAAACTTTTTGAAAATAGCTAAATAGGGAACATGTCAGATGGCTCAAAAAGGTTGATTCAGGTTGTTTTTTTAAATCTCCTGACCATCTCAACGCGCTAAGAACCCAATTTCGCCTTAACAGGTTGGAAGGCAAAAATTTCAAAGATAACTTAACAGTGAAGGGGCCAGTTGAGTCGGGTTGAAAGTCACTCAAAGTGTAAATTTATTTTATCGTAAAAAACTGATTATCCTTAATGAACTTCCATAATCATCTTTGACATGCTAACTATGTTTGGAAATTAGCAAAAAAAATAAAATAAATAAATAATAATAATAAAAGCCAAAAAGGTGTGGCAAGCCAACCCAATTTGACCTAACCCATTACCCAACAAATCAGCCGAGCCCATTTTCACGTCTAGTAGACTGATATCACTGATTACCTTGTAATGTGAATCTTTGTTGTCGGGAACAGGAAGATTGTAAGTGTGCCTCAACTCTGCCACTGTTCTGACACCACGCCACGTGTCTCCACGTGGTTGCAAGGCAGTTGTCAAAGGATTGTAGAAACATGGGACTTCAACTTGAGTCCAAGCACGTAGGAAAACAATATCACTCATTAAAATTTTATCTTCAAAAGTGCACCGAGCTATTCCTTCTTCAGGTTGTCCTCCTTTCTTTTTAGGCTTATTACCGAGCTCAATCTTTCCAGCCTGTATAAAATTTAACAGTTGTTAACCAAGATCACATACGAGGATGATTAATCGTGTATTATGGGATATAAAAACTTACCTTCTTGACCTGCCCACGGATTCCACTAACCGTACGAATAGATGCACCTTCAAACCGGGCTACTTCAAGATCAGATGTAAACATTTTTTTTATAAGTGCGGTCTTTTTGTAAATCTTGCAAGGTTCGCCAACTAGCTTTATTTTCTTAACAATTTTTGCAGCATGATTAAACTCCAGCACAACTGCAGTTGCTGTGATTCTAAATGATGCCTGGAAAAACAAAATTACACCAACTTAGTCTGTTAGTCCTACACAATACATTTTTGAGGAAAGTAATTCATAACACCAGCAGTGTGGCTATAGATTTGAGGTAGCAATTTCGACTCATATACTAATAAATAGGTCGATTCTGGTTATATGGGACACACATGACAAAACAAATCAAAAGGTGTATTTTGCATGCACAAAAACTTCTAACTCATCCAATTCAAATATTATGTGCCATATAAATATATTTGAAACTTCGGACAAAAAAGTTCCGGGTTAATCAAACTCAGCCGGCCCATTTTGACTTGGTACAAAATATATTCATATAACACAACCATTTTAATTAGAGGTAGCAAATTTGATCCACTAATTTATGTATGGGTTAATTTGATTAACTTATGAATGCGTTAATTTGTGCTATGTTTGATCTCTGATGAATAAAAAACTTAAAACTCCTTAAATAGATTTTATAATCATATTTGAAACATCATTTTCACATAAGACAATCTAAACTTTGGACAAAAAGTGTTTCGGGCCAATCCAACCCTGGCAAGTTACAATCCATACCAATAGACCCATCCCATTTTGCTTCCTCTGACATAAACTGCTAGACAAGAAGCCAACTAACCTGATTGTTAGACAAATTTTGAACAGCCACAACCCCAGTGTTTGGGGGTGCAAGTGGGCCCCAAAACATGGCAAGACAATGCATATGTTCAGGAGTATATTTAAGCATGCGGTGACGCCCATTCACATCTTCAATTGCATAAACAGGTAGAGTTTGGTATCGCCTCCAACCAATAGAAACAATTATAGGATCTTTGTTCTTTAGAACCTTTTTATGCCATCGATGACGCTTAAACCTTGTCTGAGGAAATTGAATTACCAATGTAAAGAAATGAAACGAGAATGAACAAATTCATTCAAAAGATTATTTGCTAGAAATATATGATAGAACTTCTAACCTGCATGTATCCAACATTTTCCTCAGCGAGGCCGATTCCACCAACAAGAATTGGATGAAACGGGTCAAAATGTTCAACCATTTCATAAGGAACATTATGAATTTCCAATCTGAGGTATGTTCCTGTGCGGTAACCCTCAATGTCTAACCGTGTGGCTTCATCTAGATCATTGAGTTCAGCTAGATTTCTCTGCCTCTGAAGTTCAGCTTCCTCCTTCAACTGCAATACCCAACTGTGAATAATAGGAAATAATATGTAAAGCAGTAAATGTATTTATTGTTTTTTAAAAAAAATACCTTCTCTAGAAAACCACCTTCGTTGGCTTGGCCTTTATCCTTGCCTTTGTTGTTCTTGTCATCATCCTCATCAGGTGATTCAGACCCGTCAAATGTATAAAGTAATTAAGGACACAAGTCTCATATTCTAGAATAAAGTAAACATTTCATGACTAATTCAAGATGAGAAAACACAACACTGTTGCGTGTTTTATAATTGCTTATAGTTTATACTGAATCCTCAAAATCAAAAATCTGGTTGTAACAAACAGGCTTTAGAAAATCGTCTGCATGTGACTGCTATTTAAAATGGTAATAATCAGCTCATGGCAAATTCAGTATATCAAAAATAGAAAATAAAAAGACCTGTAAATAAGCAGTTGCACAAAGACCAGTAGATAAGTAAAATTTAATTAAGCCTTTTATTAATCAGTTTTGTTGCAGCTAGTATGAAACTGATTATTATAAACCCTAATTAATGAAATAATCAGAAGTAAGTTCTGTATGGTAGCAAAAATGCAACGATGGAATCATTTTTAAGGATATTGAGCATCAAATTTTGCACGAAGTGCAAGCTTTTTAAGCCTCCGCTCTTCAGCAACTGAGTCAGTATCCTTGTTAGCATCGCCTGTTTTATCTCCTTCATGCTTCTCACCAGTCTCCAAGTCTTCAAACTCACCAAAAACAGGACCATCATCATCCTCATAGTCATTCTCAGTAGCTTTCCCTCTTTGAGCGGCCTTTGACCAATCACGGTTACAAAACGGTCACGAATACTTTCAATTATTTCTCCATCTTTCCAGTCCTTTACGCTAACATAGTTAGTAAATTTTGAACTATCATCCGCATTTACTTCATCTCCTTCCACCCCTTTACTTGATTTCTGCAACATGGACAACAAAATCAAAGGTCAAAACATATCAAGTCAAAGAAAATATTAGAACCAAATCTGATAAATAAACAGCATACAAGTAGGCCAAACCTTATTTCCTTCACTTTTGGGCTTGAAAAACTCGTCGTCGTCATCGCTTACATCAGTATCAATGGCTTCATGAGGAGAATCATCAGGTTTTGTTTCAGACTTCCCATACACAAGTTGCATAAGATTAGTGGTTTTCCTTGATATAGTCCTTTCAACCAATGATTCTTTCCACTTCGAAGCATTTCCCAAATTCTCTAAAATTAAAAATCCCAAATTTTATAAGAACTTGTGCTTTATATTGCAGTGTTCATTAGATAAGTAAAGATTTGAAGTGTACCTTCTTCTTCTTCCTCTTCCTCTTCCTCTTCATCAGAAGACAATGATTCATAATTTGAGTTATCATTCTCTGTTTCCTCATCATCATCATCATCATCATCATCATCATCATCATCGCTGGCCTGCAAATATGTACCATTTTCATGAGAAAATAGAACTGGAAATCCAAAGCAAACAGGATAATAAAATTACTCAAACAATGACCACAAGCAATACCTCCTGATCATCAGGCTCGCTTTCATTCCCAAAAACTGCTCTTCTCCTAATCCTTCCCTCATGGAGCTCTCGTTCTTCTTCAATCTTATTTTCTGTAAGTGTCTGCTTATGATTATTTAATTTAGGGCTTCCTGTTTCTGCCGAGTCATCACTTTCATCATCTGAATCAACAGTATCAAATTCCTCAACGGGTTCTATTAACTTATCATGCTTCACATGATCTTCCTCATCATCGTTTGTAATTTCTTTTAAATTAGAACTTTTTTGACTGAATAAGTTGATAGAACTTTTGTTTAACTTCTCATCAACGGTATACTTCGTGTTATGAAGTGATTTCACAAGATCCACGCCTACATCCTTCACAGTTCCTGCAAACAATAAAACATCAGTCTACAATACAGAACACCTTATTTATTTAATAATATACTAAGGTAATAAGGTAAAGGTAAGAACCTTTCCGTGAAGTATCATCATCAACTTTAGAATATTGCACCAAATGATCATTAATGTCTACGTACACAGCGTATTTATCATATAATAAATCCCCTACTCCCGACATAGGTGCATAAAATAGCTTCTCTTTGTCACGTAAACCCTTCTTTTTTGCAGCTGAAGGTAATGGACACGGGTCAGCTAGGCCCGTTATACCTGCTACATTATGATCTCCAACACCAGCAATATGCACTTTAGTTCCTTTCTTCATGTTGCAGCCACGCAAATAACCGTATAATGTCACATTCCTATCACATTTTTTATTTGTGGAGATTTTATCTTGAGGCGTGACATCTTCAAAACGATCTACTAAAATGTATGGATGGGATGTTCTCCAAGAAAGAGGATGAAACTTCATAACAGAAATGAACCTTGCAAGATTATGAATTTCGCGTTTGACGTACCTGTTTACATATTAATATAACATTACATTAGTGTCTATCAACCATAGTTGTTAAAAAGCCATCGCCTCTTGCGCCTAGGCCCATTTTTTAGGTGAGGCAAAGCATTTGCGCTTTGAGTCGAGGAAATTGCACTTTAATTCTCCAGGTAATGGTTTAGGCGCAGATTTCAACTAGATTCCGAAATTCCAGAGATTTCCAGTTAAATTAGTTAAATTATGGCCAGTTCCAGCCAGATTTCTACTTTTATATAAGGAAAGCTTTTGGTACTAACTAGATGAAAAATAGTATCATTTTAACCGAACCGGATTAATTAAACCGAACAATTAACCAATGATTTGGTTAGGCAATAACCGATTAACCAAAAATTGTGGGTTAGTTTTGGTTATATGATCTACTCTCAACTTATGAACTTGACATAACTGAAATTTAGAGCTCATGCATACGAAAAAGGGACCCCGATAAACATTGAGATAATAATTAAAACATATACTAATATATAATGTGATCTAAGTTTAATGTTCATATGACTTACTGTTCTAATGGCTCATAATTGATTAATCAAAGAAAAGCAGATGCATGATTTTGATCAAACCATTAATCAACACTATTTTATTGATAAGCTGGAAAGTGAATTCTATTTCTCCCAACTACAAAGCATCAACCAATTTATATAAACCTACAAATCCAAACCCAACTTAATCTCCAAGCTAACCTGTTTTCGATTCAATTAAGAACTTAGATAATAAAAGCTTACCTTACCAAATATTAAACAATACCAATTACATACAAAACCAACTTAAAATAAATTAAACCCAACTAAAAAGACCCCTATACCCCTGATGCGTTCCTCATATGAACATACAATTAAGTCCAGCATGTGCGACAGTTCTGCAATATGCATACAATTATATAGAGCACAGATATATAACAGACATATTTATCATATGCATACACCACACACACACTTGTTATTTCTCAATCCTACATTGCTAAAGAATCTAAACCTCTAAAGTCCAAATCATTATACAAAATAATATAAAAATAAAAATTGGTAAACTGAGACAAGAAACAATTGACTGAAAACCGATCTGTTAAGAGAATTTATTAACTGAGCATTTCAAATACGCCTACGGTTGAGACCCAAATCTGAACCGCCCTGTGCACACCTCTAATCAGATGTGTTGATAATGTGTCAAAAGAAAAGGGGTTGTGTTGTATGTGGACTGAGACAGGTTGGGTTTAAACTTTACACAAAATACTATTTGTCCAAATCTTATAAATGTCTTGTTAATAACTGGTGTATTATGATATGATTACAAGAACTATACAGCTTCAATAATTTTGAATAAAATGATATAAAAGGATTCAAGTTCTATTCATTAAAAATAAAAAGAATTTAAAGAGACTATTGACCACTTCAATCCCTTTGACATGTTTATTTTTGTAGCTAATTATTTATATGATTGCAAGGACAAGAACTATACAGCCTCAATAATTTTGAATAAAATGATATAAAAGGATTCAAATTCTATTCATTAAAAATAAACAGAAATAAAGAGACTATTAACCACTTCGATCCCTTTGACCTGTTTATTATTTTAGCTAATTGTTTTGTATTACCAGTTAAGGATAAGAATGACCTAAATCGCCCCATCAAAATGTAGAAGAATCTAAATCGCCACCTAAAGTTCAATAGAAATAATTAAAAAATAAACATATAAATAGGCATTAAGCCACTTACTTTCCATGAATTAGACCAGATAAATAAAATAATTTGGCTCCATCATAAATCTCAGTCCAAAACCGATGCTTAAGTCTCTGCTTTGTCTTTTTAAGTTTCTTAACGTCCTTGAATTTATCAAGATGTGTAAGAACACCCATAACCTTAGGAAATCCATGAACTTGCATTATGTTAAGGAACTCAAATGTTTCCTGCAAAATGAATTTTTCATCAACTTAAAGCTACAAATTTCAAAGAATCATAAAAATTAGTAATTTCATATACAACAAAGATTCACCATTTCAAATCCATAACTTCCATCAATAAGAAGCAGTGCAAGATCAGCATATTTAGCAGCATCAATCATCCCATTAATATCACTTGGGCACTCAACAAACTGTAGTCGCCTTTGCTTGCCTATCGTGAAACAAATAAGTTGTGTGCTTGTGTCTCAAAATTCATGAATGTTGTGGAGAAAAAACTATACACTAAATTTCAAACACACATACCTGATACGATAGTAATTGGACCTTTTACTTCTGATATATTATGCTTTGTATAATGCTTAATGAGAGACTTTATAAGTAGAGATTTCCCAACCTAACATGCATATTATAAAACTACGGTTAATCACACACAAAATTCAATTACATTCAATTGATCATGAATTAAGTTTGATGAAAACCTGAGGAGGGCCATGCACAACTATAACATAAGGAGCAGGTTCCCCTGTGGTACGATCAATGGTCGGGATATGTAACCGGCGTTGTTCTTTCTCAGTAGCCCGCGACTGTAGACGCTTGGCTTTCACCGTCGAATTGAAAGCGAAAGCCTGCATTTCATATCAAATATTGTCACTACTCTTAACTGATAGTATTAGTATTTAACTATAGGTACAATAACATTTGCCACGTATTAGCATTCCATTACAAAACCACAGCAGAAAATCAAACTTGAAGAGCGTAACAAAAGCTACTTTTAACTTTAAAACTGGTATAAATTCACCAACACCAATAGTTAAAAATACTTGCTAATATTAAAGCCAAAGTTCAACATAATCAATAACAGATGGTATCAATTTCTACATGTAATGAAACAGACAATAAACTGCCAGTACTAATATTTGACTACAACTACAATCACATTTCCTACTTTGAGGTTCAACTTTAAAATCAAACTCAAATAGCATAACACTAGCTACTTTCAACTTCATAATTGGTAAACACTCACCAACAGCAATACAACACATAACTTTCTATAACATTTGCTAACATTAATGCCAAATTTCAACTGAATCAATAACAGAAGATAACTTCCACAAAAGACCGTAATACACAGGTTGCAGAAGGCGCTAGGCGGGCGGTGAGGTCCAGCCGAGGGACTAGTCGGGACTAGGCGAAAATTAGGCGTTTTGGTATTTAATATGTATTTTATATATATACACACAAATTTAGGTGTTTTTTGAAAATATATTAAGATATATACACATAATACTTAGATATATTCACATAATACTAAGAAATACTAAGAAATACTTAGAAATTTAATATAAAAATTTTAAAAAACATTAAATAAAAAATACGGCTGCCTAGGACCGCCTAGACTCCGCCTAATCCCCATTTCGCCTAATTCATCGCCTAGGGTGAAATTCCTATAAAGACCTCCGCCTAGCGGCTAGCGCCTAGGCGGCCGCCTAGGGCGCCTTCTGCAACAGTGCGTAATACTAGCTAGCTACTTTCAACTTCAAAACTTATACAAATTCACCAACAGCAATACAACACATAATTGTTTTTAATAAAAACTGGTAACACTAATGCCAAATTTCAACAGAATCAATAACAAATAATAACAACTTCTACAGGTAACAAAACCACCAATAAACAAAAGAGTGTTATACTAGCTACTTTCAACACATAACCTTTTTACATATAAAGAAAACTGCTAACATTAGAGCTAAATTTATTTTATAAAATCAGTTAATTAATAACATTGTAGCTAAATTTGAACAGAATGAATAACAAGTGACGAAACAAAGGAATGAAGTGATATAATAATAATAATATAAAACCTTAGGGTTTTGCTTCTTGTCTTCGGTGATATCACGTTTCTTCTTTTTAGTATCGGATTTCTTTTGGGCGGAGGGGCCTGATTGACGTGACCGGTGAGATTTCTGAGAGCGGTCCATGGTGCCGGTGAGAACACGGTGGTTAACGGTGACGGCGGCGAGGTTTAGCGAAGGTCGTTGGAGGGTTTAAGCTTTGGAACAGGGTATAGTTTTTGTGTTAAAAAGAGATGAAGATTGTTTTTTATTGTGTGTCCTTGTAGTAAGAGGAAATGGCAGGAATAGTCCTTGTACTTGGGGATTTAGGGATAAGCTCGGTACCAAACCAATCTTGATTTTTGCCAAAACTTGATACTGATACCGAAAATATGTGGTATGGTATCGATGACTTTGATATCTGAACTGATTAACCAAAAACCGTTTGGTTAATAAAACCATCAGTCTAACCGAATAAACTGAACTGATTGCCAAAAACCGTCAATCTAACCGAATAAACTGAACTGATTAACCAAAAACCGTTTGGATAATAAAATAGACCAACCGATGACCTTGATATCTGCTTCAGTTGAGGATAATAACCGAACTGACCGAATCATGCATACTCTAACAGTCTCTGTGTTTTCCGCCATATCGCATGAGCACCATGCTAGTCACTTAATATTGCTGCTGATTAGAAACGAAGACAGTCTTACCAAACATACACACAGAGAATTCAAATTTGACGTATATATAAAGATAAATCAGATAGTCTTTATACTTTCTAGTTTCTATAGTAATTACTTGTTTAGCATTACCATAGAATAATATGCTATAGGTTGTATATAGCGTTGTAGATTGTGAATCAATTATCTATTTTAATCAACTGAGTTTTACTACTAAAATTCTTTGATCTTATTGTTTTAATCAAGCTCATATTAACTGTGTTGTTAAATTAATTCCACCACATTAACAAAATAATTAATTCAAAGCATAGTATAAATAACATGACTATTTTTGCAAGAGCGAAAAAATGCAATACAAAAAGGACGGTCGATGTAACTATCATCGCCGTCCTCCTTTGGTCCTTGATTCGTACTATAAACTGTTTGCGATACAAAATGTTCATAAACATACATTCTCAAAACTTATGGTAAAGTTCCTTATATTTTCTATTATCAAGTCCAGCATAACACTGGCCTATTCTCAAGAAACAATATGGTTTTTCCGCCACCAATTGATGAAGATGATTTCTAGCTAACACAGAAATTACAACAATAAACACTGACATAGCTTAGAACAAAACTAGATGAGCATAAACACAATGTAAGTTGTACAAAGAATGCTAAGAAATAATTTCATGAATTTCTGGTTCCTTTTCAACGACTATTGGCATGTACACGGTATCTACCAGTAAGCTATGTTTCCTTCCATAGAAGAAGTAGACTAAAACGCCAATCACCAGCCACACTGACACTCGGATCCATGTACCGGCTCTGCATGTTTAAAAGTGTTACGGTTATAGTAAGATACAAAAGAATGTTGCTAGTGTTTAAGGAGAATATGTCTCCTTATGTAGGACCCATTTACCCGAGATTAATAAGAAGATAGGTATTCACAAGAATGCATGCAGCAGGCAAGAACGGCACAAATGGGCAGACAAAACCTGAAAAGAAAAGTAAATTATAATGCTATGAATATTAGATATCCAATACCGAATAGGCTCTCCATTTGAGACGGGATTAAAAGCATAAAGGTGAACTAATTCTACCTCAACCCACATTTAGGGATGACAATGGGCCGGGTATGGACGGGTTTTGGCAATCCCAATCCCATATTGATTTATGAAATTATGTCCCATACATGTCATATACCCGTTACACAATACCAATCATGGTCTTATGTATGTAAAGTCGACAAGTCGTAAAAAGTTACCCGTTGGATGTCCACTGCCTGATACCCAATCTTAAACTCACCTCATAAATTAACTTGGAATATAAAATATTGAACTCATTTTTAATAATTTCAACTTTGAAAAAGAAATGATCTATATGACTATATGTACACTTATCAAATGTCACAGATGCCATGAGACTTATACATCTATGCCTTCTGCTAATTGGTTGAATGGGCCATTTGTTGCTACTGTCAATAATAAAATATAACATGGTTGCTAAAAATGGAAATAAAAAGTAGGTTGCTTCTGTTTTATGCCTGATCAAAGGTACTTTGTTAACGGTAATATTTTACACCTAAAAATATCATCTAAGCTTGCACTTGCAAGGATTTGAACTTACACCACTTTAGCGGCAACAATCACTATACCACTAGACCTACTAGGTCATGGGTATGCCTGATCAAAAGTTGGTTGTTAAAATCGGTAAAAGAGTGTAGCGTCCCTTTCTATTTCGTTCAGTTTACACTTAAAAACTTAATAAGTGGCAAATCTATGTTCTTAATCTAGAAACATTGATGATCACAGTTACACATATAGAACTACAAAAATAGTAAAAGCCAAAAGGGTCGAGCACCATCTGTTCTCAATGCATACAGAAATTAAAATATTATAGATATACCTCCCGTTTCTCCAAAGGTGAGCCTAGCATCATCCTGATCTAATGCAGGTCAACACAGTCAAACCTGATAATATAGCAGCTCCTCCTAGCCCACACAATATATAGCTAGGAACACTGAAGGTATTCAAGTCAGTTTTATATATAGGGAAAAAAAAATAAACTTTAAGTTTCATGACATACAGATGTTAGTTATTATACAACATGAAAATAACATAATCAACATCAAGGTTATGACTTATGACATACATACATGGGAATATTTTTAATTGAAGCAGCAAATGCAAGCACAAGCACGCCAGCACAAACAACTACTATGCTCCAAGCAGCCATCTTTCGTCTCCTTGCTTCATGTCCATCTTTGAAATATAATAGAAATAAATTATTATACAAATAAATAATAATGATATATTGAAATTAGAAATGTAATGATAAGAGCAAAAAAAGAATTTTGTAATATGTATTTAAGCAGTACCTAAAGATTAAAAGGAAAGACAATACGAGAATTGAAGCATACATTGGCTACACCTTTTTGAGTATGATAACGGGCCCCACGATCTTCGGTACAAATATCTGTAATATCATTATTGAATTCTGATGAGACCAAATCAGTTGATTCTGTGTTTGGTGATTGGATGATGGTGATATCGGGAGGAATGTATCTGAGTATTAGATTGAAACTGCTACTGAGCAGTAAATGCCAACAGTGTTACCCACACTAACCTGCAGGAAACAAAAACAAGTAATATTATGTATAGCATTCCCCTGTTACTTAAAACTTTTAAAGAATAGTTGTCACGGTTATTTGTATTACTGTCAAGAAACATATTTAACTAACCATGCCTGCTAATTGGTCAACATTCATAGAAAATGCCAGCGATGCAATAAAGATCCCGGTTGCAATTGTACTCTTGACTGGGACATGTGTTCTTTTGTTTATATCCGAAAAGAAAGATGGTAGTAAACCATCCCTAGCCATTGCCATAAGGATTCGCGGCTGAAAAGGCAAGAAAATACGACTATATGAGAAAAAAAGTCCAGAAGGTTGCTTAAAATCAAATGGCTTTTTTAAGTCACAAATTTCATTAAAAGTAACCAACTTTGGTCTCATTTCTGTTTTGGGTAACACACTAAGGTTTCAAATTTGACAAAAGGGTAGTCTTCTAACTTAATGCAATTTCAGGCTCCAAGTCAAGAAAAGGTCAACATGGTCAACCAAAAAGTCAACTGGCAGGTCATATGGTTAACTGGGTCAGTCTGAATCAATGTGTCGAAAAATTGAGAGTTGATTTTCATATTTCCTGAAAGTTGGTTAACTTTCTTATGGGCAAAAACAAAGATAGTTGCACAAAACAAAAAATCAGACAATAGTTGGTTTATCATTTATTCATCTTATGCAAGTTGCCCTACATAAGGCTAAACTCATAGAATTTTTGGTAACGGTACTCGATAATGCCCTGACCTAGTAATTATGCTTTCTTGCAATGAGTGAGATCACTAATATAGTAGACAAGCAACCGATATACCCAAATGCCAATAAAACACAAGGTGGCCGACCACCTCCTCAGAAAATTGGCTAGTTTGGTAATTAAACTTTTTAGTTGACTAATTTGGTACTTTAACGGCAAGCCAGCTCATAAGTAAAAGTGTCAGGACATATTGAGTACAAACAGTAATCACCAAATAGGGCCCACCAACCTAAGTACATTGTATTTTATAACATTAGCGATTTAGCCCTATAAATGATGGTGAGTGTATGCATATATTTGCCAAACGAAACAATTGATACAGACCTGTGGAAGGATTCCACCAATTAATGCAGCACAAAGAGCTGTAACAGCTCCGATAGTTACAATGTATCTGCAATTGAGTAATGTGGTAAAAATTAAAGTAAACAAAGTAAGATATAATGCATTTTTTGATCAATCAAACAGAAACACCAAGACAATTTACATAATTGCATGCTTACACTGCCCAATTCATCCCATAACTAGCAAACGCCGATGCGATAGGGGTGTCTGGGTCTAATGAAGAATATGGAACCAAGCCAATCACAACAGCAGCCACAAGCATATATAAAACACAACATGTAAGCAGTGATACCCCAATACCAATAGGTAAATCTCTTTGAGGATTCACTACCTACAATAACAAAATGAAATTAATATTAATATATACTTAACGCAAGATACAGAACACCGGTGAGTAGAATCACACACAATAGTTACCTCTTCGGCAGTGCTAGTTACTGCATCAAAACCAACATATGAGAAAAAGCAAGTTGCAGACCCAGCAAGTACTCATTTAACTCCAAAAGGGGAGATACCTGAAGGAATGCTTTTGCGATTTAGTAAATAGTATTTTAAATTACAAATAAAAATAAGTATATTACCCTCCAGGAATACTATATCCGACCCATTGAGTCTTAAAACCTACATATCCACCTGCTACTATGATGAAAAGCAAGGCTGCAACATTTATTGTTGTAATTATGCCTTGTGCCAATGAACTCTACAAAATAAGCATTTAATCAATGTAAAAGCCAATATGAAACAGAATTCGATAAATTTAACTCTCAAAAGATATAGCAAGCCAAAAGAGTACCTCTTTGATCCCAGTGCACAGTAGTCCAGTCATAATGAAGACCAGAATAGCTGCAGAAGGATCAACTACAATTCCAAAAACGGTTGGACGACCTAAGAAAGCAGGCAGCCCATCTTGACCTCCAAAAAACAAGGCCTGTTCATCACGAAAGAATTTTGGAATTATAACTCCTCATATTCACATTTTTTATGTGTACATCTGGACGAAACCTCGATGCACATATGTGCACATATAATTTGTGAATATGTCAACTTCAATGCTTCAAAAATTGATCAAACACTTAAATGGAGATATAAAATTGTAAATTTGATGGACTGTCAGACTTGTATACTTCAGATTAGAATCTGATTAATTCTTAGAGTTTTTACATATCTTTGCGTTCTTATCTTATCATAATTATACACACACATATATGTATACACACACAAAGAAATAGCAATTAAAGTGCACCATGTTTGGGGATATGCCGCGGGCTACAGCTGCTCCGCCGAGTGAATATTCCAATATTAACGACAACCAATTAGCCAAGCAACACTGAAATCAAGGCAATAAAATGTCCAATTGCCGATCGAAACAAACATGGAATCAGATTGATCTTTTAAAGACACTGATATATTACAACATATAACCTTACCCTTCCCCCAACACACAAGTACGAATAATGATACGCACTCCCAGCAGACGGACAACGACAAGCGAGTTCTGCATAACATAAAGCTGAAAGGCCAGCAGCTATTCCAGCAATGAGAAATGATACTGTGATAGCAGGGCCTGTTTGCTCTTTAGCAACTGTTCCAACAAGAATATAAACTCCGCTCCAATCGTTGCTCCAACACCTAACAAAATCAATTTCAAGTTACTAATATTATACACATTGTTGCAGAAGTCGTCGGGCGCTCCCAGGTCGGTCGACTGAGGAGTTGCGAGCACTTGGCTTAGGAGAGTAATTTCAGGAAATTATTTAAATGTCAAACATCATTATTTTACTAATATTTATAACAATTTATAACAAAATACGTGAATATCAATATAAATAAAAAAGATACGTGTTCAAATACTAAACTATTTCAAAAACTGATATTCATCTAGGGATTAGCATTTAGGTATCCGAAAATATGATACCGGTCCATTTTTCAGTACCAATTCGGTACCAAGCTTTGGCGATTTTCGTATCAGTACCAAGTTTTTGGCGAAAATCGTATCGGTAAATTCGGTATCAGGATCGGTTCGGTGCGGTATGGTACCGAGTACATCCCTACATTCATTCACTATTATCATAGACATAGAAATATACGTTTTAACTTTCTTAAGTCAAACTTGTCCCTAGTTGACCAACTAAACCAACTAAATAAATCCGATTCTCGCCTAGGTTGACCGCCTTTGATCGATTCCAAGTAATTATTCAAAGCACCATACCAAAACATACACATCAGCAATACATATCCACAGACCTCAAAACACATCAAATATGCAATTCCAATAAACACAAACCCTAGCACAATACAATACATTAACTGATTAAAAAACATACCAATGGCGATGAGATCAATAACAGATAACCGT
>JAUTDX010004166.1:0-20000 GCA_030844895.1 Ambrosia x helenae
GCATACAACCTTCTAAATCACTTTTTTTCTCAAAGATTTAGATTATTATAGTAATATCGTTTTTGTAGTCACATACAATAGATTAAATTGTTAAAATAAGAACTCCTGGAGTTGGACAAAACATGTTTTTGGTCGACGTGACGTGACCCACATTAAAAATGAGCTCTGTTTTATCGGAACCTGTTTAATTATTTTTGTCCTTCTGTTATTTCAGTTATCTCGTAAGAATGCTACAGTTTCATGTGACAGACCTTCCAAGGGGCCTTTTGTATATGGTTTTCTAGATCTGTTTATAGGCTCTGGGAGTCCTGGCACTGGGGACTTTCAGTTGAAGAGAGCAACACTACAATCATTGCCTTAGATGACCTGAACAACGGTGGTCACCCTTCATGGGAAAAAGTCATCCCAACCATGAAGATGGGGTGAACGAGGGTGGTCAACCAAAGTCAAATCTACCGAAAGACTTGATACTCTCTAGAAGATAGTAAAAGTACCGATTCTCTTGCATCAGAATCTGCAGAATCAGTGGAAAATGTAGCGTTGGTGAGGTAAGATCACACCCAGTGTCCTTTGTTGGTGTGAATTCTATTTTACTTAAACGATAACAATAAGAGTTATCATGTTTTCTTTTATATAATTCCTAGAGGGCTGGCTAAACAGGCGGGTTGGGTAACGGGTCAAAATGGGTTTGGGACAATACAAGTTAATTTTTGAAGGGTCTGTTTGACCCTGAAACACTTTTTGTCCAAAAATAATAGTTTCTTATGAATAAATAGCGTGTTAAATAATATGACAACTATTTATATTATTACAATAATAGTCTAAAGTCCGAGTGAGAAATCATTTAGGAACTTTATACATAATTGATACTTTAGGCGACTTTCGACTTGTTCAACCTCTTTGATCCATGTTCTTTAAAGCTATTACTGCGTTTGTCAAATTATCAAACATTTGAATATTTTTTTTTGAAATGTAAGAACTTATATCATGTGTAGTCTGTTGTTATTCTTAAATCATACTTTCCTATAAATGATCTTTAAACACTAGTAAATGCAAAATTACACAGGATTATCCTCTGGCAGAGGATACAGAAGAAGAAACTGATTACGATGAGATTGAAAGTGATAATTTAGAATCAGCATCATCTGTGGATCATCATCAAATTTCACATACTGCTGAGAGGGATCTGATTCTGGTTATATTTTACCTTTTCTGTTATAGATATTTATATATAAAACTTATATAAGAACTAACACTTAAAAAACTTTTAGGCTCATCTATTGCGACTCGCTTGTGCTCCTAAAGGTCCACTTTCTGATGCCTTAACCGATGTAACATCGGAGTTGGTTAACCTAGGGGTATTTTGCTTACACTTCATTTTTTAATACAGGTGGCAAAATGGGCAGGTGTAGTATCGGTCAAAATAGGTAGATTTTTATAAGGTTAAATTGGGTCCGTTTGACTTTGACCTGTGAACACATGTTAGTAGAGTTTTGTTTTTGAATTTGATAAATAATAAGTGTATCCCGTTATGATTATAGAAACTATTTTCTTCAACAAAGTGATGTAGGATGTTAATTTTGAAGCATGTGCAGATAAAATGTAGTCCAAAATCGACCCACATTTACATGAACAGGTCAAAATTGGCATCTTTAGTTCTGGTTTCTTCATGTTGACACATTTCTGATTGATAGGTTAATGGTGTTTTTAGATTGTTTCAGACCGGGTGGCAGATTTAGCTATGGATTCATCCTCAGTTTTTGACAAAAGCTTTAACCAAGCCTTTGGAAATCGTATGGTTAGTGCTTTTTAGTTCTTTTGTTGTTTTTTTTTTTTTCAACATTTTACTGGAATGTAAAGAAACCAATTTGTTCTCTGTCACCAAACAGGTAGCCTCAAAGATATCCCATTTTTGGAAAACCGCCTCTGATTTCAAGGGGCAGCATACCTCACCTACATTAAGCTCGCGGTATTTGAATGATTTTGAGGAGCTTCAACCTATTGGTGAGTGCTCACTATGCCGTTAATGCAATTTGCTGAAGTACATATTTTTTAACATATTTGCGAGTCTACCATCATATACCATATATAAGCATTACTATGTTTTGATGCCTCTTGTTGTTACGCATGTCAGGCCATGGTGGATTTGGCCATGTAGTGCTATGCAAGAATAAGCTGGACGGAAGACAGTATGCTGTTAAGAAGATTCGACTAAAGGACAAAAGTCAACCTTTAGATGACAGAATTTTGAGGTAGCATTTTCTAATAACCATCAAGTACCTAAATTGCTTTAGGAACATACATCATGTTTAATTTAGCTTAACATTGTTCTCCAATTCTCAAATGTGAATTGGAAAACCGTCACGACTCATGAGTAGAATGGTAACAACTAAATTCCATGAAAACAATTTAAAAATTCTATAGTTGTACTAATATCTATATTCTTTGTTTGCTACTATTTTGAGGTGCGTAGAGAAGTAGCCACTCTTTCCCGATTGCAGCACCAACATGTCGTACGTTACTATCAGGTAAGTTTCTATGCTTCGTCTTTTCCTGTTCACACTAAATTAGAGGCAAGGCAGGACTGGGAAAGTCAAAATGGGTAACCGTTTGTTATGTGTTGGGTCAAACCAAACACTTTTTTGTTCAAAGTTATTGTTATTTTTGTGTGTAAACACTAAGTGTGTCAAGTATGATTACAAGAATTATATTATTTCAGTAATAATCTAATTTTTTTAATAGAAAAGTTTAGGAGGTTTTATGCATTGAATTAAACTTTATGTGAATTTCAATCCGCTATAGGTAAAACATAACTTAAAGCAACACATCAATAAGAAAAATGGGTCGAAAGTCGACTGTTACATACCATTTTAAGTAAAACAACATCTTGTAAATTATGACCGTGTCACTAGCTTCTGAAAGTAACTAATGTTTATTTGATAAAAAAAATTCAGGCATGGTTTGAAACAGGAGATGCTGGTTGTTATGATGATGCCAACTGGGGTTCCAGGACTGCAGCTAGCTCTAGTTTCAGTTACATAGATCATAGCTCAACTGATGTCGTAGGGCAAGATGGCAAAGTTGGAACATATCTCTATATTCAAATGGAATACTGCCCAAGGTTACCTTAAAAACTTTATTTATTTTAAAACTAACAAAATTATGCCATTGTTTTGTGCTTCAGAAAAAAAGAGTTCTGTTATTTGGGATACTGTATGTGTAGGACACCCAAGTTTTCGATTTTTTTTCATTAAGTCCACCCATGTATTAAGACTATCACATAGGGCACCGTACTATGTGTCTTGTATCATTTCTTTTTCCAATTTTGATCAGATACATGTTAAATGACAAATAGGACCGTATGTTTTTTAAAATTCAAAACTATCTTTGATGAGGTTGTCTTTTAAAAAAACTTAAGGGAATTTCATCAATTGTCTGTTTTGGTCGAAATCAGTCTCACGATAGTTTTTGTACTTCGGTGACTTTAATGAAAAAAGTTGTATGCTTCAGTGTCCTACATTATCCATTATTATATTGTTTGTTACTAATTTATAATGTACATGTGGTTTTGTTATTGACATATTTCTGTTGTGTTCATAAAGGACACTTCGGCAAATGTTTGAATCTTATAGTCATTTTGACAAGAAAATCGCATGGCACTTGTTTCGTCAAATTGTAGAAGGCCTGGCCCACATACATAGTCAAGGAATTATTCACCGTGACTTGACTCCAAATAATATTTTCTTTGATGCTCGCAATGATATTAAAATTGGGGATTTTGGTCTTGGTAAGTTACTCTACTTTGAGATCATATTTTGTGATTAATTAGAAGCAGTAAAATGGGCCGGTTGGGTAGTGGTCAAAAGGTAAGCTGGTTTGGGTCAAAACATGCGGTTGACCCAAAAACTTTTTGTTAATAAATGATAATCTCTTTTAATAGAGTAAATTACACAACCCGTCCTGTGGTTTAGTAGAAGTTACAATGACGGCCCTTGTAAGTATAAAAAACACACAAATGATCACTAATTTTGAAACCTATTACGCCTATGATCTTTAAATTGGATGGACTTCCAAGTTCCAACAAACCTGTTAAATATTCAGGATGACCATTTCAATCCTTAGGGCTTATTACCTGTCACATATTCGCATTTAATCCCTAAAGCCTTTACTTTTTAACATATTTTTACTGTTTAGTTCTAAAACAAATTTTATAGCATAGTTTTTTCTTACCATGTTATTCTGCATAACCACCACCAGCTTCCTTAACCGTCCTTGCCACCACCAATAGCCAGCTGCATAACCACCACCAATAGCCAGCTGCATGACCACCACCAGTTGCCGGATTGTTGAGTTTGTTGGAGAAGACGTAAGGAGAAGTTGGAGAAGTCTACGATTGGTGGGGGAATATGACAGCGGCAGCAACAACAGTTGATGTGAAATGGAATATGGTGTTGGTGTTGTCGGAGTAGTCTTATATTGAAAAATAGAGGGGGTAAAAAACACAATTGACTTGGTGTCTTGGTGACTAAAATAATTTCTGAAACGAGTAAAAGTTACGTTTTAAAATACATAAGGAACCATAGGTGAATTTCCGGTAGCTTTATACAGACCACCGGGACCATCTGTGTAATTTACTCTTTTAGTCTTTTAGCATGTTATCTTTCACGCTTTTCTTTTATTTTATTTGTTTGACCTTTTAGATATAAAATACTGCTGGGAATTGACCCAATCGTGGGTAAGTGGGTTGATATTGCCACCTCGATGATTAGATTAACATGTCTCCATCTTCTATATCAGCTAAGTTCCTGAAGCTGGAGCAGTTGGATCAGGATTTAGATCCTGCAGAAACAACTGGAGTGTCAGTTGATGGTACTGGTCAAATTGGTACTTACTTTTATACTGCACCAGAAATCGAGCAGCGATGGCCGAAAATTAATGAGAAAGTAAGTACATATTAGTTTATGCATGTTTTGGGGGACAAAGTAAAACACTTAAAAGAGACTTTCACTCTCTCCATAATTCATTATTGTATTGATGAATCAATTTAGCCTCTGAATCATTTTGTATAATAAAAAATAAATTACTGTTCAATATGTATCATCTTTTGTAATCACATTTGCATACTATTATTTATAAGAAAAATTAAAGAATTTGGACAAAAAGTGATTCGGGTCAACCCAATCCAATCCGTACCAACACTTGTCTATTTTGACCCGAACCTGTTTCTACCAGCGCATTTTGCTACCTTTACTTCTAAAGTACAATAACTTATATTATTATGTTACACTTAAAGCTTTTAAATAATTTTGATAGTTATATTGTAATGAAGTAATACTACTTCTCTACATATTTGACACACCATTATCTCTCTCTCTCTCTCTCTACACACACACACACACCTGTTTTCGCACAAACCTGTACACAGACCCACTAATGTTGCCATTTTTACTTGTTAACTTGTTACTTTGGTGGGCTGGTGGCCAATGGTTCTGTTTTATGTGGATTGTAGCTCTTTGTTAATTTGTTTATTCTTGCTCTCAGGCTGATATGTATAGCTTAGGGATTGTATTTCTTGAGCTCTGGCATCCCTTTAGCACTGGAATGGAAAGACACGTTGTTCTTTCTGATTTAAAAAAGAAGGGCGAACTTCCATCAGACTGGGTTGCTGAGTTCCCCGAACAGGCTGCTTTATTGCGGCGCATGATGTCATCAAGCCCATCAGACCGGCCCTCAGCCACCGAACTCCTCCAACATGCTTTTCCTCCAAGAATGGAATCTGAGTTGCTAGACAGTAAGTAACTAGTACAGTAAAACCTTGATGAATGAATACATTCAGGAACTAGAAAAAATATTCGTTTAGTGAGGTTATTGATGGATCATGACAACAATTTGGGATGGGTGATAGTTATTCATTTGGCGAGGTTATTCATGATATCATAGTTTTCTACAATTTTAAATAAGTTATTGTCCTTAATTTTATTTGCTAAATAAGTAATAGTTCTATGATCGTGGTTGATACATTTGCTGTTTATTAACTTCAAGAAAAAAACAGTTCAAGGGAAGAAGTATCGGATCGACCTGCCCTGAATCTATTTTTACCTGCTAACCAATTCGATTTAAGCTGACCTGAATATTTTTCTGCTTCTACTTTTAATCACACATACCTTGTGAATTGTTGTAGAGAACAGAGACATATAGTCCTTTTCAGCTTTTAGTTTTAAGTTTATTGCATACTTTCAAGGGTTAATTGCCTACATAATCATCGTACTTTGTTTCTGTTTGAATGTACAACGTTTTGTCTGAAAAATTTTAAAGTTGACTAAAAAAATACAAAGGTCAACATGACAAATTATAGGATAAAAGTTAACGGAAGAATAGGCATCTTTTAAAAAAAACTGCGCCGAACTTCCAAATTGTACACCTTTCAGATAAGCTTGCCACTTTTCAGTTTACAGTTGTTTTTTGTTGTAGCTTCTTGTATAATAATCATAAACTTGCCCCTATTTTGCAGATATTTTACGAACAATGCATAACAGAGACATATAGTCCTTTTCAGCTTTTAGTTTTAAGTTTATTGCATACTTTCAAGGGTTAATTGCCTACATAATCATCGTACTTTGTTTCTGTTTGAATGTACAACGTTTTGTCTGAAAAATTTTAAAGTTGACTAAAAAAATACAAAGGTCAACATGACAAATTATAGGATAAAAGTTAACGGAAGAATAGGCATCTTTTAAAAAAAACTGCGCCGAACTTCCAAATTGTACACCTTTCAGATAAGCTTGCCACTTTTCAGTTTACAGTTGTTTTTTGTTGTAGCTTCTTGTATAATAATCATAAACTTGCCCCTATTTTGCAGATATTTTACGAACAATGCATAATTCTGAGGACACCAGCGTTTATGATAAAGTTGTGAATGCTATTTTCAGTGAAGAGATATTGAGCACTAAAAACCAAGATAACGATACTGAAAAACCAAAATTGGTTGCAATGACACTTCATCTATACAACATACAGATTTAGATACTGAAATTCGTGATCTGGTTTGGGAGGTCTCTGCTGCAGTGTTTAGGTTACATTGTGCAAAGCGTTTGGAAATAGTTCCAATGCGTTTGCTAGGAGATCCTATACAGTTTAACAGGTATAATCATGTTCTCTTTTTGTTCATTTTTTAATATTCCTGTTTCCCAGTTTGTTTCATGTATGGCTAGAAATGGGTTGATTGGAGTTGTGTCTTACCTGAAACGGATCATATAAAAAATAACTAAAGGGAAAACAGATCAAATAGCTGGTTGAAAAGCGCCCAAAGTGTATATTAATGCATACATGTTAAATTATATTCAAAAATTGGATTGTTTTGTATGTTAAAAGTTTGACAAAAAGTGCTTGCGGTTTGAATCTGCCTTATTTTTTGACATGCACTATAAATGATCCGTTTCAATCTGAACTCTTTTTGACCTGTTACCCAATCCATCCATCTTACCATCAATCGTGTATGGCTGTATGCACATATTGGTGATGACTTTTTGTTGGTTTTGAATATCATGACATCATGCAATATTTTGGTTTTAGTCAGACATTTTGGTATTACCTGATAAAGTTTTATGTGTGAAGGAATACTGTTAAGCTTTTGACAAATGGTGGAGACATGTTAGAACTCTGCCATGAGCTACGCTTGCCTTTTATAAATTGGGTTGTTTTAAACCAGGTATGGGTCATCGCTTCTGTAAGCTACTATTTGAACAAGTTCAATATTTGCTGAATATATGTGTGGAAAAGAAAATCATGTGTAATTTATTTGTAAGATGAATTTGAACTCATAATCGACAATGAAGCTACTGTATATATGTTTATTTCACCGTTTAATATGCAAAGGATACAAGTATTTTTATAGAATTTAGCAGACAGGAATGAGAAATTTCATCTGCATTTATTTGGAACAAACTATGTTTCTTAGAAACGAAGTGTTAAAGACAACTATTTTAACGTGATATGTTATTCAAATATTAGTAGAATAACTAAATATTTAGTTCTACAATGTTTTGAACTGTTAATTTTTTTCTTGAAATTTGATGGTTCTATGCTATATGAACTATAATTAGCAGAGGATGGTTAGGTGGCAATTTCAACCCATATACATGTAAATGAGCCAATTTGGGGTATACTCTATTGACAATTAAAGTCACGTTATAAAAGAAATGGTCAAATGGGTTGCACGAATTTGAAGTCATCCAGAAGTATACTCAAGTGTTTCCATCCTCCTAAATGCTTGAAGTCAAGAAATTGAATTTTTTAATATAATATACTTGTTTATGTTTTATATACTTGTTACCTATTAAACTAAAAAAATAGACCAAAAATAAGTGTTTGTGGGTCTTTACAACCCAACAAAACGTGTTTTGACTCTCCCTAAATGACTAAAAATTTATACCTTTTACTTTTTCACCCAACTCATCTATTTGCCATACGTTGGAGGGGGTATTGAAACCAATTGCTATATCAGATACTGTGACAAAACAATAGATTACTGTTGTTTCCCCCAACTCATCCATGAACTTCAATGGGCCTTTGGTTCTGTAAGCACTTCAAAATTTAGGTTTTCGTTTCGGTCATAACTGATCAAGGTTTCTTTTCAGATTTTATTTACAAATGGCAACTCCTGTATATCAGCATGTAAAACAGATAATGTTTTGGTTCATTATAAAAACATCACCGAGCAATAAAAAAAAGGACTGGTTGCATTTCAGGATACCTGGTTTCTGATTAGTTTCAAATGGAGGTGCAAGGTTTGTTGTAAAAACGGTTTTTTAGCCAAAATGAATGGAACAGATAAGATGTATGCTGTTAGTTTCTTGTGGATGCCTATTAATTATGTCATCATTGTTGATGATGGTCTATGTGTTGCAAATATTTGTTATGTTCTGTCATTGTAATATTTGTTTATTATCATAACAGAAATCTACTTTCAAACGATTCGAAATATGTTACGTATATCGTAGATCAATTGGTCATTCCCCACCAAATCGATATCTCCAGGTACTGTTCTTTTTTAATTAGTTCAATGGTGACACTTAAAGTATAAAGGTAGTTCTAGGAAGTAATGCAATTCTCTCATATGCAGGGTGACTTTGATGTTATAGGAGGCGCTTCTGCACTCACAGAGGCTGAGGTTATCAAGGTATTGAGTTAATTAGAAATCAAGTATAAAATTTCAAGTGAGATAGTAGTTAAGCTTATGCATAAACTATCTTCATATATATAATGAACTAGCAATGTAATAACTTCCATCTTTTCTTGGTTTGTTTTATTCTTGTAAATTATTATGTGAACTAGGAGATAATATTTGTCTTTTACTGGTTTGGTTTAAACTCCGCATATCATATCATGCCAGTCTACTATTGTATTTGCTACTACTGTAAACGAATAGAACTGTTTTGTACAGTTCATGTGCTGATTGATATTGTAGAAACAAAACTTAATGTGGTCTTTATAAAAAATCTAGGCTCTAAGAAACCTAACTAGTTTCGTAACCTTTTTTCATCCTATTAACCATCTCCTTTTTGCCCAAATTTGATCATATTTTTCCAACTTTTAGATATCATGTCCTGATTCGGAATCCGATTTTCCACTGATTAACATGCAGGCTGCAATGGACGTTATAACCCGTTTTTTCCCTGCGGAATCATGCGACATACATCTGAATCACGGAGATTTATTAGAAGCAATTTGGTCATGGATTGGGATTAAAACAGAGCATAGACAAAAAGTGGCAGAGGTATTTGTATATGTTCTTTCTCTTTTAAAAGAATGAACTATTTTGTGGTTTATGATATATAAACCTTGAGTGGTATATTGAAAATTTTTATTATTTTTTTAAATACGGGTACACAAAAGTTCTACATTTACAGCCTACATAACTCTTGGGTACCAAGTAACATAGACTTGGGCTCTGATAGTGGCGAAGCTTGAATTTTTGGATAGTGGGGGCCGAAAGTCATGAGACCTAATTTTTTTTTTCCAAATCAGTGGGGGCTGGACTCAAAATACAAATTTTTGGATAAAACCGAGGAAATTTACACTATTGAGCCAAAAATCAGTGGGGGCCGGGCCACCCCCTGGCCCTCACAAACCTTCGCCCTTGGGGGCTCCGAGTGAAGATAATAAAGGAATTCTAATACAGTGATACTAACACTATAATATGTTTAAGCACTAATGAATAACTGAAAAATTATGCTTTTGACTGTGAAGCTTTTGTCTCTTTTGGGCTCCTTGCGTCCCCAGTCCACTGAAAGGAAAACAAAGTGGGTGGTGATAAGGCGGCAACTTAGACAGGTTAGATTTAATCAATTTTTCACTCTGTTGTATATTATTTATGTGCTTTTAGAATATCTAACTACTGTTTGGCAATTTTATGGGTTTTAGCTCCTTACTATATTTTTATATGTGCTTCTAGAATATCCAACTACTTTTAGGGTTCTAGTCGGTTTTATCCCACTGAGATGGTGGTGTGTGTGGTGACATTAGCAGGGCGAAGGATATATAGGGGCCACCCCCCCCCCCCCCCCCCCCCCCCCTGGCGCAGTAGTGGAAATTTGCGATTTTCTTAGGTAAATTGAGTCCGAGCCCCGCTGATTTGCCACTACCGGTCGAAAATTTGAGTCCGGCCCCCTTCGATTCAAGAACCAAGCTTCGCCACTGGACTCAGTAGGGTAAAAAAATATGAAAATACATAGTATGTCAGAGGAGGCCGGCACAGTAAAAGTAGAAGATATTAAATATATAGGATTACTTTTAATGCTTCTCAAGTTGGCTATAAATGTCGGTCATGCCAAAATCTTAACATTCAACTTTTTTTTCCTGATAGCATTTATATGTGTTAATCATTCACAACAGTTTCTCAACCTTGTAGTAATTTTGCAGTTGCTTAAAGTTTTTGATCTAGGAAGATTCTCTCATCAGTGGAATGAAATTTCTAATGCAATACAAATTATTTGCTTTTTACATCTTTGTTTTTCCATCATGCAGACAAGTTTTACTCTATTTGTTCACTTTTCTTCTGAAATCAAGTCCTTAAGTTTTCTCATTTTTCCATTCCAGGAACTCAATATTACTGAAGGTGCTGTCAATAAGTTGCAGACAGTGGGTTTAAGGTTTTGTGGAATTGCAGATCAAGCCCTCCCTAGATTGAGAGGTGCCCTTCCTGCTGGTATGTTTTTAAATCAACAATATTTCCTACATGTCCTTTATTTTTTTCATGAGTTTTGAGTTTTGATTTAATTCATGTGATGGCAGAGCAGATACACTTACACGAAAGGCACTTGATGAACTTTCTCAGCTGTTTAATTATTTACGGATCTGGAAAATTGATACAAATGTTTTCATTGATCCCCTTATGCCACCCACGAGGGTTATCACAGGGATTCATTTTTCCAGGTTAATATCTATTTATTTTTATATTTCTGTCATGCTCTTGGGAATCGACATTACAGTCTATATTTAATTAGTTAATTACAATGGGCAAAAGTTAATAAACAATTTCATTACTCATCTAAAGTGTAAGACAAACTGTATTAGCAGGGCATCTTTTTATAAGTAAAAACTTATGCTAGTGTATGTTTGTGCTTTTGGAGCAGATTTATTTGAAGAAGGATCATAGTCTTGGTTCACTTACTGAAGGGACCTTGCTTGCTGTTGGTGGTCGCTATGACTATCTCCTTCACCGTATGTGGCAATCGGAATATGTAGGCTCTGATTTCTTTTATACTAATTTTAATTTCTAGTTATAATTATGCCGAAAAGTGCACCATAGTTATAAAGTTTGATTCAACTTTTTTTCATATGTAAATTCTCTTGACTGAGTCACACTTTATTTTTTTAGAAATCAAATCCTCCTGGAGCAGTTGGGGCCAGTCTTGCCTTAGAAACCATTGTTCAGCATTCTTCTGTTGATATTAACAGACCCTTTAGGTACATTTGTTTATATTACACACTTGCAGCTTCAGCATTGTTGTCTTTTTCTTTTTAGATCATCATTGCACAATTCATGCAGAAATGATTCCAGCAGAAGTGTTCTTGTTTGTTCAAGAGGGGGAGGGGTCTACTGGAAAAACGAATGGAGCTAGTTACTGAATTGAGGGAGGACGATATCAAGGTTTGTATTTAGTACACACTTCTTAGAGTTGACAAAATGGCGGGTTGGTTAACAGGTCAAAACAGTATGGGCTGACCCGCAAACATTGATTAATTGCTATTTGGAGGTTCACCGACTAATTTTCATCTAATCGCTCCATTAATCGCTAGGCGAAACGGTGGTCAAATCTGGTCCTAATCGGCCAAAAATTGGTGCTCGTCTAGCGATTCCAATCAAAATCGTAAATTCCGGCGAAATAGTGGCTGAAACCTGTTAATTCGGACGATTAATCTTATCTACTTAAAAATATGAGTTGAGGACAGGGTTAAAACATGCCTACATTTAAAACTGAAAATTATATATAAAATACCAATCCGATAAATCTCTACTAATCCCAATTAATTGCTAGTTGGTACGTTACCGGCCAACTAGCGCCAAGCGATTCTTACTACACCGATAAATTTGAGCTTAACATCAGTTTTCCCCCTTCTAATTAAAGAATGTGCAATTAATGTAGTTTTGTTATGGCTTCTAATTAACTAACATTTAATGTGATTGTGTTTTTATCAGGCAGATTTTGTTCCATCTTTGGATCCAAGCCTTACGGAACAATACGAGTATGCCAACGAGCATGACATTAAATGTCTTATTATCATTTCCGACACCGGTGTTTCCCAAACAGGATCCGTCAAGGTAGTTCCTGTTACGTTTCAGTAATGCAAACTAAAATCTTACTCAATCCCATTTTGAGTTGCGATGTTTGACTAAGCATATAGCTTATCCAAAGTGTTGCTTGTGGATCAAATGTCTAAAATAGCCTTCAACGCAAGTAACTAACTTAAGTCAACATTACGACAAATTTTCTTGAAATTGTTTTTATAGCTGAGGGTTAATTTTCAAACACCAACATATTTTTCATTTCAACTGATTTTTACATCAATGGCGTAAATTTGTTAATTTTTTTGCAAACATGTAAAATTATCGGTGAATTCCGGTTACTTGCATAGTGGAGACATATGTTTTCGCCACATAGGCTGTTGCTGACATGAATGCCATGGGACTCTATAAGTAAGCATTTCTTGTATATAAAATAAAAAAAACATTCAAAAGAGATTTTAATTTGTTAAAACATACCAGGTTAGATGGACTTGTTGGTTTAAAACGATAAAATATTTTGGGTTTTATGGTATTAACCCGTTGGTTGATCGTACTTTTATTTTATGACTTAACAAATGTATGAAAATTGGAAGCAATGACTTTTTAACGTATACAGATCCGTCATCTCGAGCTTAAGAAGGAGAAGGAAGTATGCAGAGAATCGCTGGCCAATTTTTTATCAGACGCAATGGCATCACAGTTTAGAAACCCCTCTATATGGAACTAAATGTAAATCAGATTATATTTTTTTTTTACACCAAATTTCATAAATGTAAACTTGCAATTCATTCATCAGTTAGTTTTTGTAAGCTTTAAGATGTGTACAAAGTTTTTACACTTACTCTTTTGATTTTTTTTAATATCTTCCTGAGTTATTATAAACTAGTGCGTTACGGGTACGAAATGTAGACACAAATAAGTAAATCATGAACGTAACAATAAAAAACGTCACAACGGTATATTTGAAAGTTATGCAAAAGTTACGGACAGACATATGAAAGCCAAGTTACGATTTTTTTTTTAACACCAGAACATACATAAAGTTAAACATGACACTGTGCATTTCAACATGTCGATTTAAATGTAGATAGAAAAACATGTCACAATAGTGTATTTCGAGATGAGTGCCAAGCGATTAAAAAACTCAACGATTATAAAAACTTCAAAACAAGTAGTTGGTTTTAAAAACAACGTTATGAAAACTCACATCAATACAAGTCAAGTCGCAAACTTGATTCATTGTCAATCTTACTAAAATGTAACTAAATCTTGGTCGAAGATATTATTATACTCTCAACAATAGCAATTGTTGTACACAAATAGACAAGACAATAATATAAAAAAGATTTGTATTTACTTTCTGCTAGATTCATGAATGCTAGGAGCAAAGAACTAAACGCTATGAACACAAACAAATAGAAACAATAGTTTTCATCAACATTTGTTTGTGATTTAGATTAAATGCAATAAAATTTAACAAAAATCTTAGATACCAGTTTCTACAAGCATGTTTCAATCCATGATTTCACAAATCAATATGTAACATTCTCCATTAACAACACTACTGATTCCAAACCAACTCAAAAGTTATGCTGCAAGAACATATGTTGTTGAGGAGAAGCAGGCCCAATCTCTTCTTCCAACCTTCTCAATCCATCACCAACTATTTTGTTCTCTGTAGCCTTTGGTTCCACAACATCCGCCTCCGAAACCGACGATTTCCTCCTCTGCGACGACGCCACACTAGGAAACGTGATCCACGACGGAGCCCTGAACTCCGTCCGTTGATCCTCCGTCTCAACCGCCACATCGCCTTCCAATTCTGATCGGTTCGATGACCGTTGAGATGACTTCTTATGCATCCTGCTGCTTCCTAACACTACCTCGGTCGGTAGAATTGGTTGGTCGTTGCTTGGACTTCCCATTAAAACCGCTAAGGCTCGTTCTAACGCGGTCGTTACTTTGTCCATCGACGGACGTTCCTTACCGCGCATGCGCACACATTTACATGCTACGTTAGCAATCCTTTTTAAAGCCTCTACGTCTGACGGTTCTGGTAGAACAGGATCTAGAATCGCGTGGATCTCGCCTGCTTTAATCAACGGCACTGCCCATTCGACGATGTTTCCTTCTTCAAACTGCATATCAATCGCTTTTCGGCCACTAAGAATTTCTAAAAGCAAAACACCGAAGCTGTAGACGTCCGATTTAGTCGTGAGGTAGTGTAGTCTGTAGTATTCTGGATCTAGATACCCTAATGTTCCTGCAGGCAGCTCGGCTAAAGGCGAACTGCTATTCGCTGGTCCTAATAAGGATAGTCCGAAATCAGCTACTCGAGCATTGTGTTCTTCGTCTATGAGTATGTTCGATGACTTTATGTCCCGATGGATCACCGGCGGACACGCATAACCGTGTAAATACTCAATTCCTCGAGCAGCTTGAACCGCTATGGTAACACGTTTCACCCAATCTAGCTGTGATTTTAACGCATTCGGGCTTCCGTGAAGATGTTGATGCAGTGATCCATTAGCCATAAACTCGTAAACAAGCAACCGTTGTTCGCCTTCTTCACAGTAACCTAACAGATTAAGCAAATGCGCGTGATTCAATCTCGATAACAAATCAAGCTCGTTATGGAACTCCATTGAATTCTTCTTCATATCGGGCGATAGAATCGCTCGTTTCACAGCAACAACAACACCATCATTCAGAATTCCTTTGAATACACATGAAAAACTTCCTTTACCTACTTGTGATTCTTCTGTAAACCCTCCTGTTGCTCTCTCCAATTCACTGTAACTGAAAACTCGAGCTCGTTGGATCTTTAATTCATCCAAATCGGGTTGAATCTTCCCTCCGTCTTTCTGAAACGCGTTGTTCTTCACTAATTTAACGCCTTTCGTTGCACATTTACAGTTTCTTAACTTATAACGAACATAAAAGATAGCAGTAATTGAAACCACAATCACTAACAGCACTCCGAAAACAATCTCACCTACTATCACAGGCAGCTGTAATGACCAAAATCTTTCGGCTTTCTTGTCGCTGTAAGAACAGTTTGAAGAACACTCAATTGTGGTGCAGTTTGAGCAGTTATACACACAAACTCGATCAGCGTCCTTTGTGCATTCGGATTTTTGATACATTTGAGGCGCGCATTCGTTGCTACACGGTAAACAGACCCGTGAACCTGCAGACTTACACGGCGAGGTCCCGTTGTTATACTCGTAAAATCCGTTTTCACAAGTGTTTGTCCTGCAGACTCCTGGAGAAACAGCTAGTGGCAATGACGTTGGAAAACCGGCGCCCCAACAAACTGGCGAAAGCGATCTGTCTGCCACAACACCACACGAAAAGTAGTCGCCTGAGGCGATTTCATAAAGGCGGACCCCTTTTGGGGGTTGGGTGCTTGTCTCAACCCGAAAGCCCCAACAAACCACCTCATGAGAATAGCTTTTAATACCACAAGCATGAAACCGGCCTCCAACTACAGAAAGCATTGGATCGAGTGGGGCTAAGTCGACGTTTACTTGACCCTGGCTAGCCATCGCCATTGCGAGTTCCTCTTGAGATTCCCAACTCGTCCCCCAGCACAAAACGTTCGAGTCAATGCCTTCGATTATCCACAAACGTGATAACCGCCTGCAGATATTTTCCTAAACTTAACATTCTTCGGTACGCCAGTAATCACTCCACTGCTAGTCTCGTCCCCCCAACAGAACGCGCTTCGGTTCTGTGAAAACAACCCACAATTGAACTCAGAGCCAGCAGAAACCGACTGGATTTGACCGTCGAAAACATGACTTTTAGTCATGTTATAACCCCAACAATCGACAAGCGAAGTGTCTCTTTGCTTGCCCATTAGGGGTTTCCGGAGACCACACAAATGATGGTCTCCGGCGCTGAGTTCCACGAACTCAGCGAACTTAGCCATGGGTTTGGGGACACCCATGGCTATGAAACTACTTATCCCCCAACAAAAAGGCTGACTATTATTCATCAAAAGCCCACAAACAAACCCATTGCCAGCAGTTAAACCCGAGAATTGCGTTTGCGAAGGGGTCGAACCAATGATCTTCGAATTCGAACCGTAACATGTCACAAGATGAGACCCATCTGATTTTAAACCACAAAATGCATTACCATATTCACCATAAGATATAGCAATAGATGACATTGACCCAAGACCAATCACTAAACCATTTAAATCTGTTGCAACCAATATAAACAGCACTAGTGTCTGCAGTGTCATATCCTCAACCAATAACCTTAATATCCCCATTATAACATCAGTTAGTTAGTTAGTTGACTAACATAATCCAAACAAAAACATCCATCAAAAAAACATCTTCCGTTGACCAACAAAAAAGTCAAACCACACTATAACTCCATACAACCTCAAAACAAATCCAAGATAATCACTACCCAGATGAAATCATACAAACCCCATCTGAAAAAACAAACATATAAAAACAAAATGTTGCAAACATTAACACAATATATCTAGCAAAATATAGCAAATATAATATTATAATAATGATATATAAACAAGAAAGAGAGTAATGAACTTACATATAATAATAATAATAATAATGTGGTTGAGATGAGATGAAGATGTGGTAGTGAAGGTGGTAGAGAAGCAATTGAATGTTGTAGAGGTGTAGAGCAATGTGTAGTTCAAAAGAAAGAGGGTGTGTAGGTGACTGCATTAAATGTAGTGAGTTAATGCAATATTGATCTTTTCATGCCTGGATTTCTGTACATATGTCCACTACTTTGGTCCTTGAAACTCTCTATTTTTTTATTTTTATTTTATATATACAAATATAATATAATATATATATATATACCTCTTCAACAGCCCCTACACCCTATAAAGTATAAAACTTTCGGTTTAAGTAGTAATCAATATTTAAACTTATTCCGTTGTAGTTTTAATTTCTATCTTTGACCGCTTAATGGAAAATGGTAAGGTTTTAAATTGCTGTTATTAATGTGTCCAAAATGGTTAAAGAACATATATTTTTTTTAATGGCCAACAAATCAATCCTAATCACTCACGAAGTACCCACTGAACAACTAAAACGTATAGCAAGGAATTAAGATGTAAACCTATGTTCGAGACATATTTATCGTGTTGAATTTTGATGGTTTAAGTATAAAAACCATCATAAATCACTACTAAATCTAGTGTGTAATCTCTGTCATTGTTAAAGTATACTATTGATTGATTTTAAGTAATATAATAAAACTTAAACCGAGTGATTTAGAAATAAATCTAGAAAACATAAACAACCATGTTGATAACGGGTTGAATATGATGGGTCTAGAGCTAGTGGAGAAACTTGGAGATCGAATCGGCGGGGAGCGGACTCATTTTTTTCAATCGGCAGAGGCCGGAAGATCAAAGTGACAGGGGCAAAAAAACGGCGGAGGCCTGGTCACCCCATGGCCTCACAAACTTTCGCCCTTGTCTAGAGCCGTGTAAGAAGTAAAAGCTCTCACTCACATTCATTCATGTATAAAGAATTAACAAAAATCTTAAATGTAATCTTTATTATAAGTTTAGTATATTATTAATTTTAACATTATGCGTAAAACTTAAAATGAACCTACCACGACCAAAACAATGTCAGTCCAACTATATAAAACCATCGCAAAATCTTGTGTGCAATCTCTAATTTATTATTATTTTTTTTAACATCATATATAAATTTCAAACATATGTCATTATATATATATTAAAGGGAGAGGTCTTGCAAGCAGTGCATTTGCACCTTTTTCGTTTTCGCCCCTTTTTTTTTTTTTGCTTTCTATATTAAGTTTTTTTTTTGCGTTTTGACCACCAGCTTTTTTATTAAGTTTTTCTTTTCCTGTTTGGACCACATTTTCTTTTCTTTTCTTTAGGTGTTATTTTTTTTCCCTCATTTTGGCCACCAACTTTTTTGTTAGGTTTTTCTCCCACATTTTTTTTCCACCGTTTTAGCCACCAACTTTTTTGTTAAGTTTTTTTTCCCCTTTTTTCCACATTTTATTTCTTTCTTTTTTTACGTAGTGTCCGTCTACGGTGGTACAGTACTTTCGTCTCCGTTCGTTTGTAACACCCTTTTTGGTTAAGTTTTTTTTCCCCTACTTTGCCACATTTTATTTCTTTCTTTTTTACGTAGTGTCCGCCTACGTTCGTATAATACATTCGTCTCTGTTCGTCTGTAACACCCGATCTTTAACCCAAGTTGCTCTACGTTCGTATGATATTTTGTCTACGTTCGTATAGCAATTTTTTATGCGGCGTTAGTCTACGTTCGTACAGTACGTTCGTCTCCGTTCGTCAACGTAAGTTGTTTTAATTTTCTTTCCCAATTTTGACACCGACTTTTGTTTACGTTCGTATAATACTTTCATCTACGTTCGTATAATTCTGCCGTCTACGCTCACGTTCGTATAGTTCTTTCGTCTACGTTCGTATAGTACTTATGCCAACGTTCGTCTGCATTCGTATATTACTTTCGCATACGTTCGTGTGCGTTCATATAGTTCTTTCGTCTACGTTCGCCTATGTTCGTATAGTTCTTTCCCCTACGTTCGATCTCCCATTGCGTAGATCATGGCCAACGGCGCAACGCGCCGTACTTCGAAAACACTAGTTTTCTTTAAATATCTGATAGTTATTTAGTTACGTGGCAACACATGATTTCTTGTGCCACTTGGATTAATTGCCTTCTTTCTCATATATCGTAATCGTTGGAATAGTACTTTAACTATCGTGAGATTTGACACATTTATTAAATATTTTTCAAATTGCAAAAGAAAACATATTTGTTGTTACCACAATATGTGAAATAGACAAAACATAATTGAGCATTATTATCAACCATATCTATTGTTTTCGTGTCTTTTTTATAAAAACATCGAGTGGGTTATGAAAAGCCACTTTCTTAGCACTTTTTACGTGAAAACCGCCCCTAGTATCTGAAAGGGTATGTGAAATGGAGTCAAGTGATATGGTTAACGTAACAACTTACACACTCCAACACACACATATTATTTACTAAGTGTGTGAGAGAGAGTAATTAATGTGTGTGTTAGAGTGTGTGAAGTTGTTACGTGAACTATATCACCATTTTTTTCATTAAAAGTGTGAAATAGGATGAACCACCACACCATTTTTTCATTAAAAGTGTCAATGCTAACCTAACATGGACGTTGCATGGCG
>JAUTDX010004166.1:22500-45203 GCA_030844895.1 Ambrosia x helenae
AAAGTGTGAAATAGGATGAACCACCACACCATTTTTTCATTAAAAGTGTCAATGCTAACCTAACATGGACGTTGCATGGCGAAAAAAACACTCATTTCACATGCTTGCCACTATAAAATGTCTATTTACAAATAATTTTTTTATACAAATAATTGATTTTGTGACTTTATATACAATGCTTGATTAACTTTAACTCATTTGTTATTTTTTTTAATGGACTCTAATTGATGTCGAAGGTGCGCTTCAAAAGATCCTAAGACGATACGTCTATTATCAGTGATGTGTCTATCATCGATGATGATTCAGTTAAACATTTCTAATAAAAATTTAGGTAAGATGTCCAACTCTTTATTTGCAAAAGTCATGCATAACATCTTATTGTTACGGTTATTAATAAGAGTATTTATTAACAGTATGAATATACACATAATAAGCAGTTGATACCTGGACGGGACAGGCCGGTCAGACCGGGAACCGGGACCACCAGTTTGGGTTAGCCTAATAGACCGGGTGTGCATTGAACCGGAGGCTGGACTAGCGATCAGATTGGGAAATCAGTCGGTCGAACCGGTTTTTGAAATATTTTTCAAATTTATCCTATTTATTTTTATAACATTTATGACGCCATCTGGGTTTTTACATCCGGTCTGACCGTTCAGGTCAGTGAACCGATAAGAAGATCGGTTCTGATAGGAAGTAATCCTAATTGAAGTTGGATAAGGTTGCATGGTTGTTGACAAACATGCATACGTAAAAGTATCAATTTATTTTTTTAAGTGTTAGTATTTGATTAGTATTTGAATGTTAGTCTATCTAGAAGGTTATTTAAATTAGAGTCTATCTAGAAGGAGTAGTAATTCTAGTTGGGTTAGGAGGCTTGCATGCCAAGTAGTTTTTAGTATAAATAGATGGTGAATTTTAGTTTGTAATCATAAGTTTTTCATTCAAGTTAATAAATAAAAAGAGTCGTGGTAGTTCCCACAAAATATCGGTGTTTACTAATTGTCCCTAACAATTGGTATCAGAGCCTAACGATCTCTAGGCTCATCCGATTCAGTGTTCGTGAAGATCACGAAGGAAAGTCGACCAAGGCTTGGGGTGTATAACCAAACCAAAGGAAGGAGCGATCTGGGGTGCATAACCAGATCACAAGGAAGGATCAGTCGCTTAATCGTGGGGTGTCTAACCACATTAATTCGAGTCCTCTTCCAGAATGGCCGACGGAGAACCACAACCAAATAATGCACTTGCAAACGTAAGGGATCATCAAAACGTAAACCTGCAGTGTCCGAAGTTAACCACAACCAACTACTCATCATGGTATGTGGTAGTTCGAACTGTCCTAGGGGCGTATGGTTTAGCCGATGCGATCGACCCGGTAACCGGAGGAACTGTGGATGGCAGGAAGAACCAAACCGCTATGGCAATACTGTTCCAGTCGCTACCAGAAGATATTCTATTGCAAGTCGCCAAGTATGGCAAGGCTCATGAAGTATGGGAAGCAATCCGAGTACGCTTTCTTGGAGCCGATCGAGTTCAAAAGGCTAGAATTCATGTTCTGAGATCGGAGCTCGAGATGTTGAAGATGAAGGAGAATGAATCAATAGACGATTTCGCTGCAAAGATAAGCGCTATTGAAGGGAAGTTCAACAACCTTGGTACCACTTTAGAACCTGAAGTACAAGTACGAAAACTGTTCAACTCGCTCCCGATCAGGTTCCTTCCGATTGTCGCGTCAATTTAACAATCCGAGGATCTTGAAACGATGCCATTCGAGGAAGCGATTGGAAGGTTGAAGGCGTTTGAAGACCGGGTGAAATTGTACGCAGCAAACGAAAGTGATTCAGCTAACAAACTCATGCTTTCAAGGATTGAAAACCAAAGGAGGCCGAAGCAGTCTGAAAGCAATCGTAAGGGTCAAGGCAGAGGTCAAGAAGCATCAGGTAACAATTCTCGAGGTCGTGGTCGCGGTAGAGGACGCGGTAATGGAAGAGGTCGTGGTCGAAACAACTACCAAGCCAATAATAGGGACCAAACTCAAAACCGAGATAAGAGCAAAATCCGATGCTACAACTGTGACGTACTCGGCCATTTTGCATGGGAGTGCACAAAAGAACGAAAGGCTGAAGCAAACTTGAATGCTACTGAGGATACAGAACCCGTTTTGATGATGGCCAAGGTCGAAACAAGTAATGAAGTCCTCTTGAATGAAGGAAAAGTGCATCCCAAGTTGTATGCTAATGACTCGAGCGACAAAACCATGTGGTACCTTGATAATGGAGCATCGAACCATATGACGGGGATAAAGACGCACTTCATCGAACTAGATATACATGTTACAGGGCTGGTCAAGTTTGGCGACGGCTCGAAGGTCAAAATAGAAGGAAAGGGTTCGATAATCTTTGAGTGCAAGAATGGAGAGCAACGAATCTTAACTGACGTATACTTCATTCCAGATTTATGTAGCAATATCATAAGTCTCGGGCAACTAACAGAAACCGGAAGCAAGATTTGGATGGAAAACAACCTTCTTTGGTTGTATGAAGAAGATGGAAGTATACTGATGAAAGTTCCTAGAAGTGCAAATAGATTGTACAAGATCTCACTACGCATTGGATCACCGGTATGTTTACTCGCCTCATTAAGTGACCAATCGTGGCTTTGGCACGCACGACTTGGTCACTTAAATTTCAAATCCATGAATCAAATAAAAACCATGAACATGGTTGAAGGATTTCCTCACATTGCTCGCGGAGCTCGAGTGTGTGATGCTTGTTTGGCCGGGAAGCAAACTCGGTTGCCATTCCAAAAACAAAGGTTTTATAGAGCAAGCAAACCACTCGAATTGGTGTACACTGATTTGTGTGGACCAATATCGCCTCCGACCTTAGGAGGAAATCGATACTTTATGTTACTCGTAGATGATTATTCAAGGTTTATGTGGATATATACTATCCAAAACAAAAGTGATGCTCTTGGTATTTTTAAGAAATTTACACAGGAGGTGGAGCGGCAAACATCACTTAAAATCAAGACCTTGAGGAGTGACAGGGGCGGAGAGTTTGTGAATAAGGCGTTCGAAAGATTTTGTGAAGAAACCGGGATTAAACATGTGTTGACGGCTCCTTACTCGCCTCAACAAAATGGCGTAGTTGAAAGACGAAACAGGTCCATCTTAAACAGCACTCGAAGCATGTTAAAAGCAATGTCGGTTCCGCAAAATTTCTGGGGTGAAGGAGTTCGACAAGCTGTCTACATCCTGAACCGATCACCGACCAAAGCTCTAAAGAAGGTCACCCCGTACGAAGCTATTAAAGGTTACAAACCAGATTTCGAATACCTACGTGTGTTCGGGTGTGTGGCTCACATGACCGTGCCACCCGTAGGTGTAAAGAAACTTGATGATAGGAGTCGACCGATGGTGTATATAGGGTCTGAACCAGATTCATTGGGTTATCGGCTCTATGATCCGGTAACAAAGCAACTATGTGTTACTCGGAATGCTAAGTGCGAAGAAGATCGAAAGTATGATTGGAGCAAAGTTGTGGCTGAAACAAATGTAGGAACTGGACCCGAGTGGATCGAGTTCCAGGTCCAAGTCGAAGAGGCGCAAACCAACGGTGATGATTTTGGAGGTCAAGAGAATTCATCAAGTGAAACTAATGAAGTCATAAATCAGCCGATTACCTCGTTGAATGAAGAACAAGACTTAGAGAACAATGGCGAAGATGACCCAGAGCCGCCTAGAAGATCCTCGAGACAAACACAATTACCAAAGAGATTTGACGAATATGTCATGTTGCAGCAGAATGACCAAACAGTTGAAAGTGATGAACCAATTTATTATGAAGATGCAAAAGGAAATCCACAGTGGGAAAAAGCTATGCAAAGTGAAATTGAGCAAATTGAGAGGAATCAAACATGGCAACTCACTGAGCTTCCACAAGGACACAAGGCAATTGGTCTCAAGTGGATTTATAAAATCAAACGGGATGTCAAAGGAAATATATCGAAGTACAAGGCGAGAATAGTCGCTAAAGGCTACGTTCAACAATACGGCGTAGACTTTGATGAAGTGTTTGCTCCCGTAGCTAGACTCGAGACAATCCGTTTGATTTTAGCCGTGGCAGCAAGACGAGGTTGGGGGTGCATCACTTGGACGTAAAATCCGCATTTCTAAACGGCGTGTTAAAAGAAGAAGTGTATGTTCACCAACCAGAAGGTTTCGTTACTCGAGGAAAAGAAGGTATGGTGTATCGGCTACGTAAAGCTTTATACGGACTACGTCAAGCACCGCGGGCTTGGAATGAGAAGTTAGACACAACCTTGAAGAGACTCGGTTTCATTCGATGTCCGAGGGAACAAGCCGTGTACAAAAGGTGTGTAAGCAAAAGTGTTACGATTGTCGGAGTATATGTAGACGATTTAATCGTCACTGGTACAAGTATTTTGGAGATTGATAAATTCAAGAGTCAAATGAAGTTGGAATTTGAGATGAGTGATCTAGGCTCCTTATCATACTATCTTGGCATTGAAGTGGTACAGAACACAGAAGGAATCACTTTGAAACAAACAAACTATGCCAAGAAGATCTTGAATATGACTAGAATGGAAAATTGTAATCCTTCTAGATATCCAATGGAACCACGGTTGAAGGTTGATAAAGACGAAGAAGGGGAAGCAATAGATCCAACGGAGTATCGACGAGTTGTTGGAAGTCTTCGCTATCTCACTCATACTCGACCGGATCTTTGTTATTCGGTAGGCGTAGCGAGCCGTTTCATGCAAGAGCCAAAGAAAAGTCATGGGCAACAGATTAAACATATCCTTCGTTATATCAAAGGTACACAGAACTATGGTTTGAAGTATACACGAGAAGGTGAAGAAAATTTGGTCGGGTTTAGCGATAGTAGTCATTCGACGGATCAAAGTGACGGGAGAAGTACAACGGGGATGGCTTTCTACTTCGCAAATGCATTAGTGTCTTGGGTATCTCAGAAACAAAAGACCGTGGCTTTGTCGTCGTGCGAATCTGAGTTTATGGCTGCAACCGCCACTGCGTGTCAAGCTTTATGGTTACGAGGATTGTTGAGTGAACTTACTGGCATGGACGAAAGGAAGGTAACTATTCGAGTTGACAATCAATCTGCTATTGCTTTAATGAAAAATCCAGTGTTTCACGGAAGAAGTAAACATATAAACACTAGATTTCACTTCATACGGGAATGCATCGAGCGAGAAGAAGTACAAGTGGAGTATGTGAGTGGAGATCAACAACGAGCGGATACGTTAACCAAAGCGTTGCCAAGAGTTAAGTTCGAAGAGATGAGAGACATGCTCGGAGTGATCGATCTCGGTGGAACTAACTAGGATTACGGGGGTGATTGATAGGAAGTAATCCTAATTGAAGTTGGATAAGGTTGCATGGTTGTTGACAAACATGCATACGTAAAAGTATCAATTTATTTTTTTAAGTGTTAGTATTTGATTAGTATTTGAATGTTAGTCTATCTAGAAGGTTATTTAAATTAGAGTCTATCTAGAAGGAGTAGTAATTCTAGTTGGGTTAGGAGGCTTGCATGCCAAGTAGTTTTTAGTATAAATAGATGGTGAATTTTAGTTTGTAATCATAAGTTTTTCATTCAAGTTAATAAATAAAAAGAGTCGTGGTAGTTCCCACAAAATATCGGTGTTTACTAATTGTCCCTAACAGGTTCGACATTTGTTCCGGTTTTGAAAACATTGATAATAATATTAACAAAATCACCCCAAAATGGCAAAATATATTTGTAGTGCGGAAAATCGTTGGATGTAAGCCTATAGGTCTCAACAGTGGCGGATGTATAGTAGAAGCAGGGGAAACATCCGTTACCCCTCGATTTTCCTGGTGAAGTGGAAAAAGTTTTTTAAGGTATTTTTATAAAACATTACCACTAAAACAAATTTTTTGTTACCCTTTAAAATATTTTTTATAAAATGTTACCTCTTAATATTTTTTCTAGATCCGCCACTGGTTCTCGAAACAATCTATTATTCATCGATTTGTAAACAAAACAAAATGTCCGGTTGCAATGCATAAAACAGAGGGTATGCATAAGTACAAGTGTATAACCAATATAACTGACTTAGGTCAACATATTAACATATTTGAAGTTTGACTTTTTAACACATTGTTGACTTATTGCTTGATTTTGTCATCTTGTCACATGGGTATAGGTATAGATGTTTAGATAAGATTAGAGCATCCACAGTAATGCAAACACCGGTCAACTCATATCACCATGTCAGATCATTTCAAACCACAATCCTTTAAAATTCACCTTTTTCAATAATGATAAACCATTTCAAACCTCCACTTCATTATCCACCTTAAAACAGTTACAATGAGCTCAAATTGATTGATCAGAAATAATTACATCACTCTTCTATTTATAGACAAATCACAAATCCTAACTAACTTTCGTTATACAACCGATCATAACTAACAAATGTACGGATCTAACTAACTGGCCGATGACAATCCTCTACACTCGAATCTGCCCCACTCAAGTTGAACGAGGCGAGGCAATATGAAGGTTTAACCCTTAGAGTGTCAAAACGCGTTGAAGACAACTTCCTGGTCAAGTTATCTGCAAGCTTAACCATAGTAGAAACATATTGAACACAAAGAAAAAAATACCCACAATAAACCCCACCGGATGCACCCGTTCTACCAAACCTAACCCAACCAAACCAAACCACCCCCTACAATGCTGCTTGGTCCGTTTGCTTTCCATTCGGCAGACCAGACCAATCCGTTTGGATTGCATTGGAGATGTTCTTATATAGTGTAATATTAGAATTTTAATGTATTTAAAGTAGTTAAAAATAATAAAGGAATTACTAATTTTGTTGTATAAAAATAGCAAGTTTTGTTTCAAAATGTGACGCTCGCAATTTTGAACTTGTTTGATATAAACCAATATAACTAAATCGGATGGGGGTATTTTTTTTTTTTTCAAATAAGTTCATTACATATTTAATGATAAGCGTTTAAACTTTAAGTTTGTGTACATGTGAATGATTAACGATTAGGTATTTAGGTTCTCGTATTTTTTTGGACTTTTTTTTCTATTTACTGTATTTTCTTTTAAAATTGATTAAAACTCATCCATTTTGAGACTTATCCGAGTATCTAACTCGTAAACAAATAGAATAGTTGGTTCGCTCATGTATTAGAACATTAATGAAAACTACATAAATCAACATACACAATTGTTGTCATCTGTTTTTTTATGCAAGTTATGTTTGATAGGTAGTAATCAACAGTATTCAAGAATTTTGACTAGGGCCCTGTTGAAATTAATTGACTTTAATGGTGTTAAGTGCTACTTTTTGTTATTAAATAGTTCACATGGGTTTTGATGGAAATTAAAACTGGACTAAAACTGTAGGTCATTCCTTGCTTATAAGAGCAAATGTAGTCGGGCGGGAATTCAACGCCCCTCCTTCACTTTCACTTTAGGTTTATTTCATTGGCTCAACAAAAAGGAGGGGAAGAACGTCATATCCTAGCGTGAAAAAAAAAACACGCCCAAACACCATTTTGATTATAAAAAAAAAAAAAAAACCTGCCCTGGGGGCAGTGTACCGGAGTTTGAGGGCGTTTTTGCCCAATCCACGGTGGTCTAATGCAGTTATATTGTCTTAATAATACTATTATATGGGTAATTATATAGGTAAATAACTAAAACAGTCAATTCATCTTATATGGTTATTTTATAAGTCTTAGACCATGCGTTGTGGAATAACTAAGGGATGTCACATTAGCGGTTAACGAGCTAAATAGTGTGCCCCTTAGTTATTCGGTTTAGTTATTGGGGACATTGTTAATGGGGTGAAAGAGGGTGAACATGTGGGGCCACCACCATCTCCATCCAATGTTTAGTTAATCCACTACACCTAGTTATTGGGTGGTTAAGTTATTGGTTATCTGCGTGCGTGGCGTTGATATGACAACACTTTTTGCTTGTTATTGGGTTATATTGTTATTTCACAACACATAGCCTTGGTAAAACATTTTGGCAACTAGGTTGTTGAAAATTGTCTTGAAAAGAACTTAAAAGAGTCTAATCGCTACACATGGTGTCATGGTTGGATTTGGTTTGGTGTGGTGCGGCTCTAGATTAGGTAGGTACCTAAGGTTGTGCAAAACTTTATATGGTCAAACCAACCGATGAGCCGGACCTAACATGGCTATAACCGTGTAGAACAAGCTGTACTTTCTTGTGTTTGGTACTCTAGATTTTCCTAAAACCATGGCAAATCATAATTAAACTCACATTTTTTTCCTTTTTTGTTTTCGGCTATAAATGATGCAAACTTGAAGATTTATTACATATAATGGCAGTTTGTGTTAAATTTATTACATTTTCGTACAACTCGCCCTAGAACATAACGAGTATGTCAAAATATCATATCAGAATCATAGTACATGTTTAATGGTACTTTCAACGAACAATACTTGTTTATGTAATTACATAGCATGGATTTCAAGGATTTTGGATCAAAATCGAATAAAATATATATTTGAATTTGAATCGAATACTAACTCGAGTGTATATACTTCTCTTAGTGATTATATATGTTCATTTTATCCTCCTAGCCCTACCAACCAACCAAACATTAATGTTGAAAAGGTACCAATAGTACATTAAAACAGATTACCAAGTAAAGTGATGAAACATTAATTATTGCTGTAAAAAAGAAAAAAAAAAATCAAAAAAGTTAAGCAGCTTGTATTTAATAATTCACTCCAGTAATCTATCAGCCTGCACATAAACAAAAAGTAAACAAAATATCAAAAATTGAAAAACTGACATGATGTTCTTGGCGACTCTGAAATTCAAGTACGTGGTTATTCAAACAAATACTGTGCTTCGTCATTTTTTTATCTAGGTTTTGAACCATTTAATTGTTGATGATGAACAAAGAGTCTTGCTTATGTTCTTATTGTGTTTAACAAGTCTCTGACAAAGCAAATAACACAAGTATCAAACATGAATCGACTCTTTTAACTATTTTATATCCCATGTCTATAGTCTTACACACTTGTATGTTTTATGTAGGAGAAATGATGGTTCATAGCTTCCTAAATTTAATTATTTAAAAAGATAAAAAATCACATAGTGTAATCTTCAGTAAATAGTTTAATCGTGCCTTAAGACCTAAACAAGTCACCTAATGTTAGCCCTGGTAAATTGCTATTAGTTTTTAACATCTGGTATTTGATTGGACAATTCCGGTTGTTAATTCTATTATGTTTTAGGTTCTTATAATATTTGTTGAATGGCAATATTTTTAAAAACTTTTGTCTATGTCTATTAAATTTAAATATATAATTCATTCAACTATAATTGCATTTTTTGTCTCGGATGTGTGCTCCTTTTGCACCTAGGCGACACGCAGGCCCTTTGCACCTTGCCACTTTGACTTCCTAGGAGTTACATTGCTAGGCAGAGCATGCATAAAAACATAGTTTGATCATCTAATATAAAAAGTTAAATATTTAATTCAGCACATTGGATAAAAAATCATTGTTTATACCTGCAGTAATATGCAAGCCTAGTTCTGGAGCATAAGTCTATATCTGTAAAACAAATACTTGTAAATGTATCCTGTAGTACGGCTTCTTCACTGAGAACCAAAAACAAAATATCAGCTATAAACATGATGAAGAAGCTAGTGAAATCAAGAAAGTAGAGAACCTTAGAGTGCAAACGTGAGGAACGCCAAACACTAACTCCATCATGCTCAAGAACTTTCCCACCAAGTGTGCTTCTTAAAATTCTTTCATGAGATTGGCCATGAATGTGATCGCTTTTGTAGTAACGTTTCTTTCTCTTAGGTTCATCATCAGATGCTGATGTAACAAATGCATTCTCTTCTCTTCTGCAATTTACAAATATAACAAATTACAAATCCGCACACATATATAACAAAGATTATTCTCATAAGAATGTTACCCTGACCCTTCTATTCCTTCTGCAGACTCGATTCTTTCCTGCACATGTAGCAGTGCTAATGTTAAAAGGGGTGTTTGGTTGTGTGTAGTTTAAAAGCAAGTTTGCAGGTTCTGATTGTTAGAGTAATATACCAAAAAAAAAAAACATGTATAAATAATTTCATTCTACCATTTAACAACCAGTTTTGTGGCCGCTAGAATCAAACTGATTATCTGACCCCCTAGATAATCAAAACACACATCCAAACACCACCTTAGCATCAAACTGATTATTTAAAACTGATCATGTGATATTAAATCATTTGAATAATCAGAATGAGATAATCACTTGTATATTGTAATACAACATGGTACAGGAGATAGTGTTTGGATATGCTTTGCTGCTTGAACTTGTGTTGAATGTTACGCAAATTCTGATAATAAAATAATTAATAAAAGTAACTAAGAGCGAGCATATAAAGTCCACGCAATCATAATAACTTTTGTTGTGTACTTGCAGCTAATATCAAACTGATTATTTGATCTCTAAATAATCACAAGCGAAACTACTCAACTAGATTTTCCAAAGTGACTATCGACATATCATCAATCACTTCTAAACCGCACATCCAAAGACCACCTTAGTTGTATATATTTTCCATGTTTAGAAAGAGTAAATATTCGTAACAATAAGTTCTAAAACACAAGGCAAGAACAGTAAGCTTTATGAAAGTCAACATACCTCATTTTTAACAGTTGACTGTACGCGGTTACCACCGGCTTCTTGATTAACCTCAGTAGTGCTATTTAATAAATTTTCAGAACATATTTTTCCAGTTCTTGAACATAATGAACCTTTTTGTGGACTTGAAAAATCTGACAACTGGACTTCCTCGGAATTTTCAAAACTTCCAGGTACAAGTTCCGAGTTCTGGTCAACCTTTGACCAACACTGTTTAGAACCACTTACAGTAATCACTTCTTTTTCTACATCCGAAGGAAGAGTTTTCTCAGTTTCTCTACTCGTTGATTCAACTGAAAATTTATTTTCTACACAAGAACTCATGCTGGCATCCGAAGCAGCATTTTTATCAGGTGAACTAACTTTAAGGTTATTCCTATCTCTCAAACCCTCCACCTCTTTCCGGAAGCTTTCAAATGCAGGCTTAGAATGATCTTGGCATACACGAACTGTTTTTTCCATACTTTTCAGCCAATCAGATCGTTTCATATTCAAATCAACAACAAGACGGATCCCGTCTTTTGCTTGAACATGATATTCAAAAGATGGAACTACTGTAGAAGATTTCATGGATACATTATTCGCTGAAAACGCACCGTTAACTTCATTTCTATGTAGAAACTGATGCTTTTTTTCTTCCTGAATCTTGCCTTCAGAAACCGAATTTTCTTTACATAGGCTTGTTTTTGAAGAATCATTTGTACATTTGGAATTACTATGGTAAGACTTAAATACATATTTTGAGTATGATGATAAACCTTTCTTGCTTTGCAGACGCAATGACTTTCGGATAGAAGAGTTAACCAGTTCAGCTCCTGGAGCCTGTATGTACATTACTGGAGTTTATATAAGCAGACACTTTATTTTTCCTAGAGGTCGGGGTTGGGTAACAGGTCCAAACAGGTGACATTTGTATGAATTGAAATGCTTTGGGTTGGTGCGTGCAGTGGGTTGACACAAAGAACTCTTTATCTTAATTTTCTTTTAATAAATAATAAATATGTCAAATAGGAGGTTTTATGTATTTTAAGTACACTTTAGGCCGCTCAACCCAACCCAACCCATTTATAAGTAAACCGGGTCACAATGATAGAGGCATAGAGCCACCCAAAGGTTTGATGGATTTTCTTCATTGATGTTCACAAAAAGTTTCGTTTTCTAATTATTCTTTTCATATGTTTCTTCTGACTTCTGCGTGTGTGAAAAAGTGAATATGCAATTATCATGCATATAGAAAGTAAACCATAAAACTGCAAAAAAAAAAAAAAGAAAAGAAAAGAAAAGAAAAGAAAAGAAAAGAAAAGGAAAGAAAGTTGTCCAGTTATAACAAGGGCCAAATGCATCAGTAGGTTGAAGTCATGCTAAGAAGTAAAAGTTAAAAAAATATCAATAGGAGTGATATAAGGATAGGTTTATAGTCGAATAAATATATATAATTAGGCTTAAGATTCTCATGCACTGCTATTACGTCTATTTATGTATGCGACTTTCTATTTACAAATATAATCTTTCAAATCCTGCTTCAAACAACATTAGGCGTAACAGCCGTCATAAAGATTAAGAAAGTGCGAAAATAAAAGAGAAAAATACCTCAACTCCTTCCTTTTCCGTAACTTTCAAGTGATCATTATCCATAAATTGACTGATGTTCCAGACGATTCCTGGACCAACATACATCAAAATTAGTAGTGTCATTATATGCAAGACTGTAATATTGAACATTTTATGTGGTGACCGTGTTACAGCTTGTATGCATAAAACATACATCAAAATTAGTAGTGTCATTATATGCAAGACTGTAATATTGAACATTTTATGTGGTGACCGTGTTACAGCTTGTATGCATAAGTTATGGTTATCATGATTGATGATCCTGTTGTTAAACAATGTTTGTGGCTGACATCAACACTAGTTTATCAGACAATACAACTTCTAGAAAAATGTCTAAGGTCAGTTTAATGCATTTAGTGGAAGGGACAATCTAATTTAAGAGATTTTGTGACGATATAACGCTGATCCTCAAGTTTGGAATATATATCAGAAATTCCAAATTTGATAACAAGAGGGACATCGTCTAAAACAAAGCTGAAAACAAATAACTTGTAAAATAAGCAGACAATGAACTTCAAAATGTTAACAAGTCTCGTCTCTAAACTAATTCAGATCATACAGAAAACTGGAACTTTGTTAAAGTTTTAAACATGACCCATGAATGTTTTATATATAACGTTGGAAATTCAACAAAGGAATTGGGAATAATTAGGAGCGTATGAAAGGATGTCACGCAACTCATGCATGTCCTCAAAACTATAGGGATTAACTTACTTATGTTTTAGATTGTTTCATACTTTCATGATCTTATAAGTACGCGTTTGTTTATTTTTAACACGTGACAACTGACTTGTGATATAGGAACATATCAATATGGATAAAAATGGAATCCCTAAAAATATTTATTACATCTCAAGTAATTGACTAGCCACTAGTTTATTACTTAACCCAATACTCGACATGAAATAAAAACTATAACATCAAACGATAATAAAAAGGATTACATTCTGTACATATATTCAATCCAATGGAGAATTAATACACACTTCTAACTATTGCACAAGCATAATGCCAAAATGAAGATGACATAGCATTTGAGTTTTAGACTTTCAGCCAAGTCAGATACAAATAAACCTAGGTAACCTTTTAAGCATGGATATCAAATTTGCACAATGTAAAGGTGAACATGGTTACATCATAACTAACCAGAAATGGAGAAAATAAAAAAAGGATGACAGAACAAAGAAGGAACGAAATATGCAACAAAAAAAGCTAACGTGACACAGGTGACGCTTCATTGTAACCATTAATAATATATTTTTCCTATAAAAGTCATATGTTTCCACAGTTGTTTCAGATCAAATCTATAAACAACTAAGACTCTTTCAAGGTATTTCCTATCTTCTTTCATGTTTCACTCACATTCACTTACAAAACCCAAATCACACTACCATCAACTCCTCAAGTCCCAATCAATACTCAAACGAACATAAAAATATGTCTGACTCCCACAATATTATTCGATCAAGAAAACTACTCAAAAACTTGATTACAAACCCCAACCCAATACATAGTACATGGCCAAAGTATCGTATTAATTAGAATATAACTGGGATTATCCATATAATTGTTAGAAAGATATCCTAACCAGCTAACCTAACTCGTTTAGGATGCTCTACAATTATCCAATTTATTAACTAGGGTATGATAATTACACCTAATAACTATATCATAAACTCATTTAATTATCCACTCCGTAATTGCCTCCTTCGCCTTGCACGTCAAGTCAGCTTCAATATGTTCGGAACTCCTAACAACTCCTTCGAAAAGAGGGTATGCCTTAAAGTTCAATATTAATCGACACACGATTCTAGAGGTAAGCTGCTACTAAGCCTAAATTACTATGTGTTGAATATTACTCCTTCATGTCTCCTCTACTATTAATTCGGTTTTCATACAGCAAGGGGGGGGGGGGGGGGGGGGGTGAGCCGGGGCTTCATCGGGAGCGGTTTCTCTATCTCTTGGGACATCAAATATTGCAAATAAGTACAATGCTCAAGTTAAGTATACCCTAAAACAAAGTATACAACAACTTCACAATTGACATACCCATCTGCAATTTTATTAAATAAAATACGTGGGTGTGATTCAAAACCTTTCATAAAGCGGATCTGGTACGCAAATAGCAACCCGTGTTCGAAAACTATCAAAATATAAGATAGCCCATATGCAATATGTAGTTTCAGTGTAAGACATTATTTTATTATATGTAATATTAGAGATGGTAATAGTTATAAAGATGGGTGAGTCATACCAGTAATGAACTAATGATTATGTTACCGCCGACGAGGTAGACGGGGGTTTCTGTGAAACAGAGTAGACTCTCTCTCTCTCTCTCCCTCTCTCTATTATTTAATGAATAATGAAAGACAGAGGAGCCAAAAGTTTGGAATCGATTTTAAATCCCCAAACATCCTATTTTTAATTGCATTCCAGCCCTTCTATTTTAGGAATTTATCAAACAAGGTATTGAAACCCGGACCGGGAAACGGACCCCCGGCCGGTCCGGGTCGCTATATCAGACCGCCAATGCATCGAACTGTTGTTGACCTGGTGACCCAGCCGGTCGGACAAGGATTTAAGGGGTCGGACCGTTTTTTATTTTTTGGGGTCTTTGTTCGTTTTTTTTGGGCCGGCTCATTGGACCGATCGAATCGATGAACCGCCGGGGACTCTGGTTTGACGTTCGGTCCAGTTTTGAAAACATTGCTATCAAACTAGGTTTTTACCAAATAATCGGTAGTGTTTGGTGCATCGGAATGAATAATGAGAGCCAAAATAGAATTGAACGTTGTGAGGGAATGAAAAACTAAATGTGTTTAGTTGGTCGATAGAATTAAATCACTTGTTACGCAAAGAATCTAGAGTTTACTCTAAACATCAAACAATCATTCCATCCACCCATGTGTTCCGGGTTTTTTTTTTTCCATTTCGTTATGTTACATCTTTCACTGTTCATCAACACCACCACCATTGCCACCCCCTGTCGCCACCATCTTCCATCGCCGCCCACCACTAGCGGTATGTGCCACTGGTTTCATTCTTTGTGTTTTCTTGTCTACCAACCAATATAAAGTTATGATTCATGACATTCCCATATGGTAAACCAAACATGGTATGGAATAGTAATGATCCATTTTATTCCTTTATCTGTTCCATGACTTCGTTCATTTATTTCCTTCTTATTATATTTTTTTTGAGTGACAAGTGGTGCAGTCGGTGGAGCTCTGACTAACACCTTGAGCCAGCCTGTACTGATTACTCGTCCCACCTGGATTGAGGATATCCTAAGTGGAACCCCACATGTGGTAAATATGGCTCCAATCAAAATCGAACCCTTAATCTTCACATGACTTCCGCTCTAGCTCCCCTGATTCACCAACTAGCTAGGCTTCATTGGCTCCTCTCCTTATTTTAAAATATTTTTTATAACTCTTAACAATATATTTTATTCACCAAAGGTGTAGGTTGCTAGCACAAAAATACGTACAGCCACAAAAACATAAATCGCCACTACATAAACACACAACTAAACAAATCAATTACCATCCAACATCATTAAAACTAAATCTACTCCAATGATCCCACGTAGGTGAATGGATGTTCGATCTACTCTTCAACCAAACAAATATCAACGCTTTAATGTCTCCAACCAACATCATTATAATTAAATCTTCAACTAAAAATATCATTTTAAAGTTCATAAATCTCCATTGCTAATATTGTGTAACACACGACTTTCTAACATATATAGCGAACTTAATGGTTTTTTTTTTCACCAAAACAAAACAGTTACATTTAGATGGTGGGTAAGCGGGCAACAAGCTGCGCTGCTATCCCCTTTTGAATCGCAAAGTCTATCCTGCTAAACACAAATCCTTGGTTCTTAGGGCTCTGCGGAGTCACTGTGGACCACCTTCTGCACTCGTTTCAGGAACCGTACTGCCTCATGGGCCAGAGATCCAAATGTGTCAAAAGCAAACGGCAAGAACAACACATGTTGATTCTCTAAACAGGCTGCTTCGTGCTTAGCGACCTTCTTAGTTTTTGCCCTCAAAACTGTCTGCCTCGGTACAAAGTCGTTGTCACGCAAACCTACCAAGGGGGAAACCCCTGTCAGGTCAACACAAGCATGTTTGCCCCCAACCCATCTAAACACAAGAACATCCGCAGGGCGAAAGGTAGATCTCTCATCCCGCGAATCAGTCAGAAAATTGACCAGTGCTTCTTTCTTGGCCGGCAATAATCTATATTTAAGAAATTCCCCACAACAGTCTTAACGTTCAAAAGTATTTTCCTCAAATTGGCTTTTGTTGAATGAGAACTAACACAGTTAGTGGATGATGACATGGCATGCCATGTCAGCGTCCACGTTAGGCCCAACATGCCATGTCCGTATCCACGTTGGCATCCATGTCATCGTCAATATCCACTAACTTGTTTAGTTATCAGTTAACAAAAGCTCATTAGAAAAAAAATAAAAAATACTTTGAAAGTTGAAACTGTTATTTATAATTTTTATGCACAGATTATTAACTCTACCTATCACAATATCACATAAAGAAGTTGTATTTAGTAGAATCTATATCATGATTCATTTAATTGATTTTTCAAATAGTTTTTTTTTTTGTTTTGTTAAATCTAATCGCTATTTATAAGAACAATAGTGGTTTGATGTAAGAGATTCGAGATTAAGAATGTGAACCGTGTTGGCTTGATGGGTTTTTTGGTCAACGTGAACATGACTTGTATATTTACATGAGTCATGCATGTTGACAATTTATAAGGCGGTTTGTTGGGTTGTAAGCGAGTTATCAATAACGTGTAATGGTGAGTATAAGTGTGACAATTAAATAATATGTCATAACTCACACTATTTACTATACTATTAAAAAGCAATGTCGGTGGTCTTTGCACCACAACTTACCACCCTCAACTTTGTCAAATTGTGACTTTTAGCCCTCTAAGTTACAATCCTACACTTCAGTTTTTATCAATTATAAACTTAGTTGGTTTACGTTAGCCGGCGCGGGTGACAGACTTGCATACGCCGGTTTGCTGAAGTTTGGAAACTGTTAGTACGGTCCAATCTTGCTGAAGTTCGGAGCTGAAGTCGATTCGCGGGTCCGCAACCTCCAAGCAGATTTGAAATCGCAACTCCCACGCCCTTTTCTGTCTTTCTATCTCTCGGTCAGCCACCGTTGATATCCTAATGGCCAGATTATTCGAAATTGGGACTAATGGAAGCTATCATCACAAATATATGGCTGAAATCGAGCGCCTGGCCGGTTTACTGCCGTCATGGACGGCTGGAAACATCCATGGTTGTAACCAAATAACTCGATTCATGGTTTTAAACAGGTGTTGTATTAAGAGAGATAGTGGTAGGAGTATTTATCTCATTGTTGTATTTATTTTATGGTAGTGTTGTTTAAAAATATATCAAACTAAATATTGTATTTCTTTCATCAAATGTCCTTGCAATATACTTTAGATAGATGTAAACAAGTCGGGTCAAATATAACATCTCATGCTTATTTTTACGTACATTTTTAGTTGGTTACGTTTTGATTCAAATTTTGTTAGGAAACAAGTCGAGCAAAATATAATACATTTTTACTTGACGGCATAGATTTGAGTTACTATACGTTACGCCGCCGCCAAAACGCGGCGGGGAAAATTACTAGTTATAACTAACCATAAAATAGAAAAGAAAAGAAAACAAAACAAACTTATAAAAAGTTTTTATAGATACTTAAAATTTGTGTGTTAGGCCAGTGTTAGGATCAGCCCAAAAGAAAGGCCCACTGAAACAACATAACACACATGTTTATAATACAGAAGTTAAATCATGTCATCTAGGGTTTACTTCTTCTCTGCACCTGTCTCCGCCGCTACAAAGCTTCTAGTTTCTGATCAACAATGGCTGAACAAGTAATCTCTTACACAAATCTAACCTTCATATGCAATACTAACAGTTTGTATATTTATATTCTAATCTGTTTCCTGTATCTATCTATTCACAGACCGAGAAGGCGTTTTTGAAACAACCGAAAGTGTTCCTTGGTAAGAAACGAACTCTAAACTTTTAGGTTTACGTAAATGTGTAAAATAAAGAAAAAAAATAATAATAAAAAATGTGTTTATTAGCTCGAAGAAAAGCGGTAAAGGAAAGAGGCCTGGAAAAGGTGGAAACAGATTCTGGAAGAATATTGGTCTTGGATTCAAGACTCCTAGAGAGGCTATTGAAGGTATTATTGTTGTTAACTACTTTTGCTTATCAGTTACATGTTTTATTAGTTTTTTTGTTAGGTTAGTGAATTTGATTTGAATGGATTGTTACTAAGTTGCATATTAGATGAAGGTGAAACAAAAATTATTCAAATGGATTGTTATTTTTAAATGTGGATAAGCTATCTGTAAAAATTAGGATACACTTTGGATGATGATTTTGTTTTTGCTGGTTGAATAACTATACATCTAGGGTACTTTTTTTAATACATTTAGTTGGTTGTTGCTGCATCTGCCACTTACTATGGATATTACTACATTCTTTTTAGGATTTAATTTCTGACACCATTTCTCATTAATTCTAGATTTATCTTAGCTAAGCAGTTAATCTCGGCCGAGACAACTGATATCTCGGCCGATATATCGGTTTTCGGCCACAGGGACTAATCTCGGTATCAAATCTCGGCTGTTTATCTCGGTCCCGATAATATCGGCCGAGACAGCTGATATATCGGCCGATATTTGAGTTTTATATCGGTAAACTCACCGATTAAAGCGGTTTTGCCCAAATAAAAAAAATTAGGTCAAAATCAGTTAAGGGAAACTAGTTATTACCTCGATTCGAACCAACATCAGACCTGCACGCGTCTCTTTTGGTCAAAATCGAACCCCATATGAAGAATCCATCAATAGATGAAGCAAATTTGGGGCTAGGGTTTATGTTTTGTTGTTGTGGCTGCTGTGTAAAATGGAGAAGGAGAAATGATGCGTAATGTTAAATATGGTGAGGGATTAGGTTTGTTAAGTTTGGGTATTTTTCCAATTTAACCCCCTCCATATTTCACTTGTTTACATATAGTTTCTAAACTTGAATATTTATATTTATGTATAAAAATATATTTATATAGATTTTGCAATGGCCGATATCTCACCGATATCTCACCGCGAAAACCGATATATCAAATATCGGTACTCGACCGATAACCGATATATTTCCGCATTAACTGCTTAGTATCTTAGTCATTGTTTTCTATAGTAGGAAGAGTTTTGACACCATTTCTCATTAATTCAAATATTGTTGCTGGTACTTGTCAAGTTTATACTATATGTTTTAAATTTGAACCCTGTATACTCTTTGTCTTGTCGTTTTTATTTACTTTTTTAATAATTCTCATTGTGTTAGGAACTTACATTGACAAGAAATGCCCTTTTACCGGTGACGTATCCATTAGAGGCCGTATTTTGGCTGGACGTGCCACAGTGCAAAGATGGTGAGGACTATTATTGTACGAAGGGACTATCTTCATTATGTGAAGAAGTACCAAAGGCAAGATTCAGACTTATGATGTCTACTTTTGGTGGTTAAGTTTTAGCGTCAACAAACTTTAAAAAGACGGTTTATGAAATTTGATTAAATTTACTCTTTTTGCTACAGGTAATGAAGAAGAGACACTCAAACATTCCTGCTCACATCTCACCATGCTTTCGTGTGAAAGAAGGTGACCATGTTACCGTTGGCCAATGCAGGTTTGTTCATCTTTGATAGTATTTTATGTTACTATATACTTAACAAGTTGTATGTCTTATGAATGTTTTGAATACTAGTCAAAGATAATATGTTTAAATAAAGAAATATCTGGTATGATTTTTACTGCTACAAAGTATGTTATATAGACTACTCATCATTTATATTGATGCATAGATTATTATATTTTTTAATTGTATCTATAATATTAAATGTTACAATTGCAGCTCACATGGGTGAGTAAATGGCAAACATGCTTGAAAACAACAAAAGAATCATTATAAATCTGTTAAACATACTGGAATTAAGATATGTTGGGTTGGTATCCACAGTTACCCACTAATTTGCAATACCTAGTTCTAAGTTTTTATTTTTCTTTAGTATCAAGGACTATACCTTAGTTTTTTTATTGTCTGTGTTGATTTCTGAACTGATTTTGCGCTTCTTTTAACATCAAGATATCGGTTTAATGTTTGTGTTTTCAGACCATTATCGAAGACTGTGAGGTTCAATGTGTTGAAGGTTTATTCCAGCAGGATCTTCAAGTGCTGGAAAGAAAGCCTTTACAGGCATATAGACGGCTACATGAGTACTCGATTCTTTTTGCTTGATTTTGTAAAAGTTTTTAGAAGAAAACTGGAGTTATGTGGTTTTATTGACGTTCTTATCTGTTGTTTTCCAGTGTCTCTATGCTTTTCATAGTTATTTAAAAAAAATCATGTGGCAATGTGGCGTTTATTAAGGTTCTACGATTTTGATTTCTGATTAATTTGCAATACTGAAGCGTTTGGGTTTTAGATTTTTTAGTAGCAATATAAAACCCGACAAGTAAATTCAAGTTCTCATATAAATCTATCGGTAAAGCTGATCAACTCCTGTTCTGGTGAAAAAAGTGACAACCGGACTTATGTTTTACTTCTAAATGCACTGGTTGAAAACTTGAAACTAACGCTAGTGTAAACTCGATTAAAAGATCAATAGAGATGATAAAAGAGACAAACAGTAGAAGTAATTTTTTTTTTTTGAATTTTGTATCATATAGATTTATGACGGAACGGAGTCAAATAATCGAAAACAATAAGTTACTTCTTTCGACCCAAACAATCATGTTCTGTGTAAAACTGTGGCCCCTCTGCATTCAAAATAAAATAGAGTTGAAGGCTAACTCTAAAGGTAAAAAAAACTAACGAGGGTAGATATTTAACTACAAAGATATAATGGGCTAAAGGTGAGAATAAAAATCATTAGATCAACAGTGAAGTTGCACATTTTGAGTAGATTTGGCAACCGGGGCGCCTAACCTTGCTTCACTGGCCTTTTGAACATTTATGACTTGTTACTGGCCACCCCCTTTTCCCCTACACATGTCAAACGTTATTAACCCAATCAGCATCCGTCGGTCATTTGTAATTACAGATGTCCATTTCTACTCATTTGCTTTTGTACACATTAATAAGAGTTGAAATCTTTAAAAGAAGTAACTTATTTTGATATGTTATGCAACTCGCTTGACCCGCCCAACTAACCGCCTCTGGTTTGTACTCTTATCTATAATAATTACATTGTCAAATAAAATATTCCATCATAATATCATTCAACTAGAAACCTGGTTAAAAAGAGGAATTAGAGGGGTTAGCAATTTAATACATGTAACTATAAAAGTATAAAAGTATGTTGAACATAAAATGATACAAAAAACTTAAGTGTAAGTCTGTAATATCATTCACTGATGCATTATTTTGTATTCAATATATGCACATATGATGTAGCGTCTTCCAAGACATAGAGAAATGGTATTTGGGAAGAACTTGATCTACATGAAGGCCTACGACCTATACAATGTCACTTCATATTAGATTTGTTTATCCGGATAGCTCCCAAGGGATAAAGGTGTGGTTAATATATAATTTTTACAAAAACCATTCTTTGATGAATGATTCTTCTTCAATGGTAACACGTACATGATATGGATGAGCAGTTTCGATATGATCCCGCGTGAAAAAGCAGTTTTTGCTTGTTTCATGGGCTCATGCCCAAGATTTTTTGACTGTTGTGCCCATTGAAGGTCTTGGGCAAGATTGTCAGTAGTTGAATACAGAGCCATCCTCAAATACCGGCTCATGATTCTTCTTTTCCTCCAGACGAATCATGTGTACCATTTGTAAAAAAAGCTAGTTTGGATAGATTGTGCGAGCATGCCTTTCACTGTAAGAAATTGCCGGGGTTCAAGTATCGACATGACTGAGTTATAGATGTTTTATGGGATGTGCTTAGGTGTGCCGGAATTTCAGTCAAGAAAGAAGCGCTTGTTAACTTTCTGATTTGATCCGCGAGATGGAAGATCTACCATGCGTCCTGCGGACGTCCTTGTGTTTCGCTGGGGGGGGGGGGGTAAGCATGCGTGCATCGACCTCACTGGGGTTGTCCCCATTGGTGGGACTAAGAGACAATGGCTTCGTTCTGGGACAGATGGTTTTGAGGGCGGAAGGTGGGAAGGTTGCTATGCACGAGACAACATGTTTAGAGAGAATCAGCACGTGTTCCTTCCGAGGAACCAAAGGTTTTTATTTAGTAGAATAGGACTTTGCGATTCAAAAAGGGATAGCGGCGCA
>JAUTDX010004167.1:0-39687 GCA_030844895.1 Ambrosia x helenae
TTCTGTTTGTTTTTATTTTGCGGACACCTCCTGCGCCCGAAGGGTGCGCAGTTATGTACGTTATCAGCGTACTGATCTTCCGTGCCCTTCGTGACAGGAGCGGGCATTCATCCGTTGAAGAAAGTTGTAATTGATCTAGAGGCTTCCTCTCAAGTTCGTAAGAAGAGGGCTTGTACAGGTGACCTTAATTTTGGCTTTGTCTTTGTGGACGTCATTGTTAACCCTTGCTATACTGGTTGCAGGTGCTGGACCGAAGCGTCATAGGAGAGAACCGAAGAAGGACAAGAGAAGTGGCATCATCCTTTGTGCCCTCAAATGAAGAGGATGAAGCTACGGAGTCTGATGAGGATGCTGCCCATAAGCGTCTCGGCAGCAGTCTCTGGGGCACGTATCTACAAAGGTGCCTGCGGAGTTGTTCCAGAAACGCGTGGAAGAGTTAGCGCAGACACAGGTGCAAGTGCCTAAGTCTACGTTGATAGTGTCAAAGAGACTGCGCATAGTTCTACTGTCGTCCAATCCAACGACTGTGATTACTTCCTCTATTGCGCCCACAAGCTCGACTGTAAAGGTGACTATTAAACCACCTCCTAGGCGGAAGCCTGTTCATGTTAAGTCTGTGAAGCAGACTGCTGGTAAGTGTGCCCTCATAATTTATGATTTATGCTCATGTGTGTGCGCATTGTATTTATGTCATGTTCTTTTATTGTGCAGCTATAATGTCTTCTTCAAAGACTGTTCCAAGAAGAGTGTTGTGGCAACTGAAAAGCTTTCTGAACAAGAGCCACCTGTTGTGGATGAGGTGAGGGCTGTGGAGAAGGAAGTGGTTGATGCTGAGCATGTTAATCATCCACAGCTTGTAGAAGATCCAAAGGTGTTGAGAGCATGGAGGAAACTCAGCGATCTCCTCTTGCTGAGGGTTTGCCTAAACAGAAGGATATGGACAAAGCCGAGGGGAGAAAGAAGGTGGATGATTCGTCATCCTTGAGGACGGATGTTGACGCCACCGGTTTTCTAGTCAATCCCTCGGGTGCGGAGAAAAGAGATGTTGTTGCGCATCCTTTTGAGTTGTCAAAGTCTGGCACCTTGGAGGTTGCTATGAAGAGGACCCGAAAATATGCTGAGGGTTCTAACTCAACTTCTAAACAATCACTGTTTGAAGTTTCCCGAGACGTTCGTGGGTCTGGGAGGTCTGGAGGTGGTAAAGGCTAGGGGTCGCCCGCCTGATTATGATCCGAACAACGCCATATCAACCTAGGTGGGATATTAGGCAGACCACTCGTTTACCAACCCACTGCACGCGAAGAGTTCATTGGATATGTTGTGCTCCTAGTGAACGGGATTATCAAGACAGTATAGATCGGAGGTCACTATTTTTGACATGAGCATGAACTTGGCGTTGTGCTTCGGGGGTTTTGGGTCGTTGATGCAGCGAGAAGAAGAGTTTGTGCGCTCCTAGCAGAGCCTGAAGAGTGCGCAGGAGGCCCAGCTGAAAAGGGAAGAATAATTTCAACGTTCCTGTGCTGACATTAGGTCTGAGGTTGAGCAATACAAGAGCCAACTCCGTGCTACGGAGAATGAGATTTAAAAGGCTCAAAGCTGACAAGACAGAGGCTTCCAGGCTCTGGAAGGAGTCCTATGAGCGGACCAACTCAGAGTGCTGTGGAAAACTTAAAGAATGACGTTGCTCGCATGACCCGAGAAGTCGAGGAGAAGCAAAAAGCCTTTGATGCTAAACAAGCCGAACTGTCGGAGACTATTATGAAACTAAATGAACAGCATGAGGCTCTAGTGACAGCTACTACTCGAGTTTCTGAGTTAGAGTCTCAGGTTGGTTCCCTCATTTGAAGAGAAGAACAAGCTGAACGAGTAGAAGGCCTTGTTAGATTCTTCGCATGTTCAGGTGGAGGTAAGTCTGCAACAAACTCAGACCGCGCTGAAGGATGCTTCCCAAACTGCCCATGCTGCCCGTGAGCGATTGACCTGGATGATGCAGCATGGAATTCAGGGGTGTAAGTACTCGTTTTCCTTGTGTGGTTGATTGCTATCGAATAATTTGTCTTGACTTGTTTTTCTTTTGGTTTGTTTGGCAGATTTTCAAACGTATTTGGAATGAACCCAAGTTTGGGGACGTTGTGGCGAAGATTGGCAATGCTTCCATGAAGAAGGGCTACAGTTAGGGTTTAATGAATGCTTTTACCACCAAGATGCGAACTTGAAGCTTGAAGATGGTGAGTATTACGGGAAGCCTTATGAAGAGGAAGTAACTGCTGCACAAGAAGAGTTTGAAACCCTTACTTTCGATGTTTTCGACGTTGTTGACCAATGTCTGAAGATTGATGACCCCATTGAGGAGTTGCGCGCATACTTTGATGAGTCGGACCGCCTGGGTGCGGAGTTGGAGGAGAAGGCGCGGAAAGAGGAGGAGGAAAAGCAAGCAGCAGCTGTATGTGGGAAGGTGGATCTTCCTCTGTGGCCGCGGGTGGCGGTGCGCAGAACGAGGAGGCTGAAGCCGATGCGTACATTGATGTCACTGACTATGATTAATTTTCTAGTACTTGCTCCTCCCTTTCCTTTAATGATTGTAATAACTTGAACAATTTGTATTTTGTATGCTTGGTTGTTTCCCTTTATTTTGTGCTTCGCAATTTTTATTTGATGCGCATGGTGTAATGATTGCATGACATCAGCTTTAGAAATTTGCACCTCTGTCAGACTTTTGTGACGTCCACTTGCAGTAGACTGACAGATTTGGTGGCGTGTCAGCTATTGATGTGACTTCTGTCACTCTTCTAAATCCAATCGAGTGTTTTTCCATTAATGGTAATTAATAGGATTGTACTTTGTTTCCTATAAAAGGCAATTATGTGGTTAACAAAAAAATTACCATCACATAATTTTTCCTGCCATTTCTTTCTTTCCAACCTCCAATGGCTTCATCATCCAAAACACTGAATGTGAGCAAAGCTGAGAAAGAGGCTGTTCAAGGGATGTTACAATTGTCTATTCGTCCACCGGTCATGGGATGCCTCCGAATGCCCTTGATCTACTGGCTGATTACTGTGGGCATTTGTTGGAGATTGAGAACAACCAAGGTGATGATTTAGACGAACAAGGTACTTCGGATGGGCTGCCCCTGAAGATGAAGAAGCTATCTGAGCTAGGTGATGTTCCGAAAACCCCCAAGCTCAAACTATGTCGTGTAGCCAATGGTTGGGAGCATGCCTCCTAGGTTTGCAGTTGTATAGATTCATATAAATAGATAGTAATCATAATCCTTTGATCTTCGTATATTTATAGCATGATCATATGATGTACATGTTATGCTTTTGTGCCAAGTCTTTTTTATTGTTAGCGTATTTTGTAACTGCAATCCCTTTTGTATGTTTGCTATGTTTGTCTTGGAATGTAATGAACTTGGAATGTAATGAACTTGGAAATTTTTCTTTTATTGAATCAAAATACGAATGGGCCATAGGCCATTATTACAAACCAGAAAGTAAAGCTCAAAGATAACAGGTGCGCAGTTGTGTCGCGTTCCAGGGTCCGCGGAATGGGTGTCCCATCCAAAAGCCCTAGAGCATAGGCACCCTTGCCCAGTACTTCTTGTATTTTATATGGGCCTTCCCAGTTTGGGGCGAGTTTGCCTGGCTTCTCCGCGTTGGATGCTTCATTGTTGCGAAAGACACAATCTCCTACGCGAAAGCTTGCGCCTTGACCCTTGCGTTGTAGTATTTTTCCAACTGTCTTTTGTAATTGGCTTCTCTGATGGAGGCCATATTTCGACGCTACTCTAGCAAGTCGAGGTTTAACTTCAGCTCTTTGTCATTGTCTTGGTGATGAGTCATCAGTACCCTCGGAGATGGGCATCTGACCTTCGCATGTATCACTGCTTTCGTTCCGTATGTAAGACTGAACGGTGTTTCTCCGTTGCTGGTCTTGGATAGTGTGCGATGAGCCATAGAACATGGGGGAGCTCGTCGACCCAACCTGTGCGTTTCGTGCGAGTCTGGCCTTTATGCCTTCGACTATGCTCCGGTTTCTGCGCTCAACTTGTCCATTTCCTTGCGGGTGTGCTACGGAGGTGAATACTTGCTTGACATTCATGGATGCTAACCATTCTTGTAAGTGTTGGTCTGCAAACTGCGTCCCATTGTCGCTTACTATTTCCAGTGGCAGACCAAATCTACAGATGATAAACTCCCATATGAATTTCTTGATGCTTCGTCCATCGATTGAGGCTAGGGTTTTAGCCTCCACCCATTTTGAGAAATAACCAATTGCCACCACCAAGTACTTGACATTGCCGGGAGCCGTGGGAAAGGGACCCACGAGGTCAATGGCCCATTTTTTAAATGGCCAGGCCGCTGTGACAGGTATCAAGTTATTCTTGGGTCTGAGGGTTCCTAGCGCATGGTGTTGACGGGCATTGCATTTGCGCAGCTCTGTTACAGCATCCGTGTGCATGCCAGGCCAATAGTACCCTGCGTTAATGAGTTTAGCTACCACCATCCTTGGGCCGGAGTGTAGTCCGCAGAAGCCTTCGTGTATGTCTTTGATAAGGTATGTTGCTTCTGTGGAGTCGACACATCATAATAACGGCCCGAGGTATGAGCGTTGGTACAATACTCCGTTAATAACCTGGTAATGTAGTGCCTTGTTTTGGAGTTTGCGGGCCTCGGCCTTGCTTTCTGGAAGGATCCCCTGAGTTAGGTATGCCTTGATTGGAGTTATCCATGATGTTTTGTCTATTTGAATGACGTTCACTTGCTTGTGAGGCACTGATGGATGATCCATTACTTCCACTCGCACATCCTTGGCTAAGTGATCAAAAACCGTTTAGGCCATCTTGCTCAATGCGTCTGCTGGTTTGTTCTAACTTCACTTGATGTGGTTTACTTTGCAATATGCGAAGCTGCGCATGAGTTCCTTGGTATGTTCCAAATACAGTGCTTCGTAAGAGCCATCGATGTGGTTAGCTACTAACATAGAATCAACATGTGCTTCGACATGTTGCGCTCCCATTTTTTTAGCGATGCGCAGACCCGCCAGAAGAGCCTCGTATTCTGCCTCGTTATTAGTAGTCGGGAAGTCAAGACGGATGGCATAAGTAAACTCTTTGCCACCCGGAGTTATCAAGCGTAACCCAGATCCAGCCCCATCATCGTTGCACGCACCATCTGTGAATAGTTCCCATTTCTCCAATGTGTCTGGTGTGGGACTGGGCATAGTTTCTTGTTGACACTCGGCTATCTTTTCAGCAGGGACCTCGGTAATGAAATCTGCATGGATCTGTCCCTTGAAAGATGGCCTTGTTTTGTATGTTATGGAGTGCTCACCCAGCTCTATGGCCAATTTCGCCAGTCGTCCTGAAAGCTCAGGCTTGCGCAGGATGTCGTTGATTCGGAAGTCTGTTAAAACATTGATAGGGTGACCCTGGAAGTATCTACGGAGTCTCGTGAAGCGTGTACTAGTGCGAGGACTAGTTTCTCAATTGTAGAGTACCGGGTTTCCACATCAAGTAGCGTTCGACTAACATAGTATATTGGGGTTTGTACCCCCTTCCGTTCGACCATGAGGACTGCTCCTACGGCTCTATTTGTAATTGATAAGTAGAGAGTCAACGGCTCTTCCGGAAATGGTGGTGTGAGAGTGGGCAAGTTGCCTAAACATTCCTTCATCTCTTTAAAAGCTTTCACCGCTTCCACGTCCATTTGAAGTTTGATTTCTTTAGGCAATTCTTCAAAGTGTCAACGAAAGGGAACGACTTAGAAGCGTAGTTTGAAAGAAATTGGTTCAAAGCTACCAGGCGTCCCATTAGTGTTTGTACTTCATTTACTGAAGACGGGGATGGCATGTGCTCGATTGCTTGTAGCTTCTCTGGGTTTGCGCGGAAGCCATCTTTGGTAACTATGACGCCCTAGAATTTTCCTTCCTCCATTCCAAATGAACATCTACTTGGGTTGAGTTTCATCCTGACGGCACGGAGTTGATCAAAGGTTTTTTGAATATCTTCCTGTATTTGATCCTCCTCCCTGCTCTTGATGACCAAGTCATCAACATAGACCTTGAGATTGACCCCGATTTGCTTGACAAACGTGGTGTCCATCAATCGTTGATATGTGGCCCTGCGTTTTTCAGGCCGAACGGCATTTTGGTAAAACAGTAGGTGCCCGTATCGGTGCGGAACGCAGTTTTGTCTTCATCCTCTTTAGCCATCTGTATTTGGTGATTGCCCTTGTAGGCATCGAGGAAACATTTGAATCTAAAAGGTGCCAGGGAGTCCACCTTCAAATCGATCTCGGGTAGCGGATAGCAATCTTTCGGGCATGCTTTGTTTAAATCTTTATAATCCACAACACATGCGCCAGCTGCCATTTGACTTCCCTACCATAACTGGGTTGGCTACCCAAGTTTGGTATCTTGTCTTGTGTAGAATGCATGCATTCAAAAGTTCAGTCACTTGCTCATTCATGGCCTTTGTTTTCTCCGGCCCCATGCTACGCTTCTTCTAGACAATGGGATCAACTGATTTATAAACGTTAAGTCTGTGTTCCACGATGTGACGCGGAATGCCCACCATGTCCGCTGGCTGAAAGGCAAAAACGTCCATGTTTTTCATTAAGAGTTGCTTCAAGTGGGTGCGAATGGTGTCGGAGATTACTAGGCCAATGATAACCGTCTGATCTGGGAATTTAGGGTTGATAACCTATTTTTCCGGCTCAGTGCGGACGGCTGGCTTCATTATCTTTGCAGGCTTCTGCGCGTTAGCTGTGTGGCAGTTTTTGTTTCCGCGTATGAAGGCCACTCCGTTTCGCGTTTGGAAGCCTACCATTTGGTGTGGAGTTGATGCATTACAATTGAACTTTGCAAGGCCTTCCTGTCCAAGAAGGACGTCATGTGACGAGTTAACTGGTAAAACCATGAAATCGAGGACCTCTGTTCTTGAAAATCTTCCATCTGTCCAGGTGACGGGAACGGTGAGTGATGTGTGAAATGTGTAGCAAATAAATCGGTCAAGTTTTAAAAATGGAAAAACCCACAAAACCACACACAAACGGCAAGTGTACCGGTCGCAGTGTAGCAGAGCAAGTAAGTCCGGAATATCGAACCGTGGACACAATATGGCGACTCTCAGTACTAAACCTTTGTCGACTCCTAGCCTAATAATTTGGATTTTTGAGAATTAATTTTAAACTAAATGCAAATAAAATAAAAACAATTAAAATAAATAACACAGAGACGAAAACAAGAAGCTAAGAACACCGGATCAAACTCAGATAATATGGAAGGAAACTACCTAGGTCTAGAATCCTACCCGCAGACTCACAACTCTCGGAATCGAATAATGGATTGGCTACCAGGTTTTCTAAAGATATGCCCGACCCAGGAAACCCCTAAAGCATGCTAGATCACCTCCCGGTCTCACTAACACCTCTCAGAAAATCCTAAGGGACGTGTAAATCACCGGTTACTAGTTCGGATCACCTCCCGGTCTCACCTCACTAGGGAATGCTAAGGTACTCGAAAGACTCGCTCACCTCCCGGTCTCTCTAGTCACAACACATCCACAACTGCGAAGGAGTAATCTAATTGGCTTGGAAATAATTCAGAATTACAAGAATCTAAAGACACACTAGGCAAGGATCACCTCCCGGTCTCACCTCTACCCGATACCTAAAGATCTAGACAACCCGACACCCTATCACCTCCCGGTCTCAAGGAATGGCAGAATACCTAAGTCCTCTAAACTCTCAAATCAAGTTCCTATGGAATTAGACGTCAAAAACCATAAACTAGTTACAAGCACAAAGCAGGCAACCTAACATGCATCTATAACTGAAAGACATTCAACAAGACACATGTGGAACTATCAAAGATAATAAATTAGACTTAAATATGCAAAAGCATTATAACCAAACACAATTAAATCTTTACCAAGACATAAGCCAATTATATAATTAAACGAATCCGAAAGTCATAAAACGCTAAGTATTCATCATAACGACCTAGGTAGCCTAAAAGTTTAGCTACTCATAGCAACGGAACAAGATAAAAACAAAGGTTCAAAATAACACATAGTCATGGCCTTAATATTCATGAACACAAAGTAAATAAATATAAGAACTAAAAATTATTATAGTCGAACCCGAGCCTTCAATCTTGATCCCGTGCCTTCTCTCTATTTCTTGCTGCTTCGATGTGCTCTTTGATTGGCGGCTGTCTTGTATTGCTTCGAAAAATAATCCTCTCGTCTCAAATATATGTTCGTCGTTCCATGTTCAGTAGAGCCGCCCCCTTTTTAATAATCTCCTCTTGATATGTGTAGGTTTTTTTTCTTTTTGACTTGCAAAGGGCTTGGGCCCAGCTCTCGTAACATGAGATTGTCATATTGACAATTCTTTATGTTGTTATTATTTATCATTATTAATATACTATTATTATTATTATTATTATTATTATTATTATTATTATTATTATTATTATTATTATTATTAAACTCCAAGCTTAAATAGGGCGTTCTTGGCTCGACCAAAGTTTCTCGTCTACGCTTCAACGTCCATGAACACATGTTCTTAAGTGTTGGTGTCTCGATTAAAATTCTTTCATTTTGAGCTCATTCTCTCCAAACACCTATAAAATAATAAAATATATAAATACATAATAAAAACGACACGAAACTAATAAAAATCTAATAAAGTGCTAAAATAAATAAAATAGAAAAGTACAAGCCTAAAACTACTAAAACATTAATAAAAAGACTCTAAAATGACTACAAAATACATAGGAAATTAGATGTGTTTTGCAACACATCAAACATCCCCACACTTAAACCTTTTGCGTCCCGAAAAAGAATTATACAAAATCCTAGACAACATTTTCAACAAAGCACTTAACAAAAACGATAGCATCAAACAGGGTCAAAAGCAAGCTACGAAATCAACAAGCATAGCGGTTTCACAAGACTTACATCGTTCAAAAGGCTGACTAGTCAAGATGATACAATTTTAAAAACAAGGCCTACCTAGTCAAGCTTCACTTACCTTCAAGTAACCGACTATGCACCTGTAAGCACCCCTCACAATATCACTCATCTCTCGGTTATATATTTATTTGGAGTGAATCTCTCAAGACCGAACTATGAAGCAAAATTATCATAAGCTTGTACGTCAATCAAATCTCCACCTAATTGCTAACACTAACACAAATCAAGAGGACTTTAAAAAGGGTAGGTAAGGGTTAAAGGTAGGAAATTTTGTTGGGAAAAATTGGCTAAAAAGAAAAATAAGAGATAAACCGGATAAACCATGAACATATAAACTCCAACTCTTTGGTCTTTTCGACCCACAACCTTTATTCTATTTTTTTTTCTTTTCTCTCTCTTTTTCATATATATATATATATATATATATATATATATATATTTTGTCAGCTACTCTTTATGCTGATATATTTTTTTTTTCTTTTTTTTTTCACATTACATAATTATATACAATCCGGTAATCAATATAAAATATAATGGGTGACAAACGAAAGGTTTAGGCTCAAAGTGGTTTCTAAAGGTAAATGGTGAGATGGGTAGAATAACAAAAACAAACGAAAAGGCTAAACAAAAATGGGTAATCCTAATGCCTCTATCATATTTGTGTCAAGTCCAAGCCTATGGTCTCAAAATGCATCAAAACGCACAAGTTCTAAAATAATGCAACAAAGTCGGTATATCACACATGAAACGAAATATTGAATATTTAGATATAATAATATTTAAGGCTCAAAACTCACTGTCATGTGGAAATAAGGGTTACCGATGCTAACAAGTGCAAAAACCAGTTAACCATCCAGCTTGATCCACTATCCCAGGCACCCCAAACATTTTATTTCAGAAAAGTTTACAACTCAGTCAAGCCTACTATCCCGCAACTTAAAGAAACATATGCTATGACCCGTAAACCCGACAATCGACCCCGCTTTTTACCGACGTATTACATTGAAAAGGCTCGTTTCTACGCGTAAAAAAGGATCGGGACTAACACCAAACCAAAATTTTTTTTTTTTTTTTTTTTGAATTTTGACTCAACCTATAACTAAGCAAAATAAAGACGAAGTCTCCCATCCCCACACTTAGAAAGGCACAATGTCCTCAATGTGCTCCAGGATACAACGTAAACTAAAAATAAAAATGCAAAACTACAGTAGAAATAAACTAAACATATAACAACAACAAAATAAATGGAACGAACTCCCCTGGAATATGTGGCGATTGTTCGCAAAAAGTGTCACGTCCGTCCATAATCTACAGCCGTATAGCATTTCCTTCGCGACCATAGTCAAAATCCTGCAAAAATAAACTAAAAAGAAAATAAAGTAAAATGACTCAATGCCAAGTGAGATGCCAGTTTACAAAAATAATTTTAAGATCGACCCCCACCCGAATGGAGATTGAGTACGGGCGAGGGGGATCAAGCAATGAAAAGGCCATGGCAATCCCACAAAACTCGACCAAATGAAAAAAGACAAACTGACTCAAATAAATAAAAATACTAGACTAAATAACACGACACAGAATAAAATAAAAGAAAGCGAGGAAAAACATACCTGGATCAGCACAGTGGTGGTCAGTGGCGGGTGATAATGATAATGGTGGAGGTTATGTGGCTTTTTTTTATGGTTTTTTTTTAAACGAAAATAAAACCAACCTCAAACCTCGAACGGATGAAATATTTCCGCGCTAAAGACAAGTATAATATCCTGCAAAACTAAGAGGAAACAAAAACGCACACATGCAAACACACAAAATAAACACATAAAAGAAATATATACAAACTCTACAAATTTGGGTTGTCACCCGTGTGATCCTATTCTTATCAAGCACTCTAACCTGGATCAACGAGGATATCTACACCATCCTCATGTAAATCAATCGTCCCACTTATGTTATCTCTCCCAAGGCACGATCTTTTCCACCTAAATCTAAGGTCACCAGAAAATATTCTTAAATGCGAGTGGTGAATCAGGATCCTATCCCCACACTTAGATTTATTCACTACCTCAAGGCTTAATTTAAATAGTGCCTTATCCTCCTCATCTATTTCGTGCTCACTCTCATACTCGTGGGATAGCAAAATATGAACCGAGGGCTCATCCATCACCTCATCGGAACTCTCAACAACCTTAACTAGCTCTAACCTATCGGGAGGCTCACCGGCTGCACAACCTGGACCATGCTCCACAGGAACTACAGTCTCTATCTCTACCTCCTGCCTCTCTTCTGTCTGGTGCCGCATATCTAATAAGTCTACTCCACATATGTAGTCAATGCACCGGTCGACATGTGACATGAAAGTGCCAAGAAAGCACACAAATTCGACCTGACTACTCATACTCTCCCTTGACCTATTAACACTAAAGGAACTATACTAGAATAAGAAAAACAAATGACAAATAAACAAAAATATTTTTTTTTCTTTTTATAAAATTAAAAATAAAAATCTACCAAACTAAGAAAGCAATAAAATGACTAGATCCCCGACTCGGGTCGTCCTCGAAAGCGCACTGTGTCCCCGGCAACGGCGCCAAAAACTTGATGTGTGAAATGTGTAGTAAATAAATCGGTCAAGTTTTAAAAATGGAAAAACCTACAAAACCACACACAAACGGCAAGTGTACCGGTCGCAGTGTAGCAGAGCAAGTAAGTCCGGAATATCGAACCGTGGACACAATATGGCGACTCTCGGTACTAAACCTTTGTCGACTCCTAGCCTAATAATTTGGATTTTTGAGAATTAATTTTAAACTAAATGCAAATAAAATAAAAACAATTAAAATAAATAACACAGAGACGAAAACAAGAAGCTAAGAACACCGGATCAAACTCAGATAATATGGAAGGCAACTACCTAGGTCTAGAATCCTACCCGCAGACTCACAACTCTCGGAATCGAATAATGGATTGGCTACCAGGTTTTCTAAAGATATGCCCGACCCAGGAAACCCCTAAAGCATGCTAGATCACCTCCCGGTCTCACTAACACCTCTCAGAAAATCCTAAGGGACGTGTAAATCACCGGTTACTAGTTCGGATCACCTCCCGGTCTCACCTCACTAGGGAATGCTAAGGTACTCGAAAGACTCGCTCACCTCCCGGTCTCGCTAGTCACAACACATCCACAAATGCGAAGGAGTAATCTAATTGGCTTGGAAATAATTCAGAATTACAAGAATCTAAAGACACACTAGGCAAGGATCACCTCCCGGTCTCACCTCTACCCGATACCTAAAGATCTAGACAACCCGACACCCTATCACCTCCCGGTCTCAAGGAATGGCAGAATACCTAAGTCCTCTAAACTCTCAAATCAAGTTCCTATGGAATTAGACGTCAAAAACCATAAACTAGTTACAAGCACAAAGCAGGCAACCTAACATGCATCTATAACTGAAAGACATTCAACAAGACACATGTGGAACTATCAAAGATAATAAATTAGACTTAAATATGCAAAAGCATTATAACCAAACACAATTAAATCTTTACCAAGACATAAGCCAATTATATAATTAAACGAATCCGAAAGTCATAAAACGCTAAGTATTCATCATAACGACCTAGGTAGCCTAAAAGTTTAGCTACTCATAGCAACGGAACAAGATAAAAACAAAGGTTCAAAATAACACATAGTCATGGTCTTAATATTCATGAACACAAAGTAAATAAATATAAGAACTAAAAATTATTATAGTCGAACCCGAGCCTTCAATCTTGATCCCGTGCCTTCTCTCTGTTTCCTGCTGCTTCGATGTGCTCTTTGATTGGCGGCTGTCTTGTATTGCTTCGAAAAATAATCCTCTCGTCTCAAATATATGTTCGTCGTTCCATGTTCAGTAGAGCCGCCCCTTTTTAATAATCTCCTCTTGATATGTGTATTTTTTTCTTTTTGACTTGCAAAGGGCTTGGGCCCAGCTCTCGTAACATGAGATTGTCATATTGACAATTCTTTATGTTGTTATTATTTATCATTATTAATATACTATTATTATTATTATTATTATTATTAAACTCCAAGCTTAAATAGGGCGTTCTTGGCTCGACCAAAGTTTCTCGTCTACGCTTCAACGTCCATGAACACATGTTCTTAAGTGTTGGAGTCTCGATTAAAATTCTTTCATTTTGAGCTCATTCTCTCCAAACACCTATAAAATAATAAAATATATAAATACATAATAAAAACGACACGAAACTAATAAAAATCTAATAAAGTGCTAAATAAATAAAATAGAAAAGTACAAGCCTAAAACTACTAAAACATTAATAAAAAGACTCTAAAATGACTACAAAATACATAGGAAATTAGATGTGTTTTGCAACACATCAAACATCCCCACACTTAAACCTTTTGCGTCCCGAAAAAGAATTATACAAAATCCTAGACAACATTTTCAACAAAGCACTTAACAAAAACGATAGCATCAAACAGGGTCAAAAGCAAGCTACGAAATCAACAAGCATAGCGGTTTCACAAGACTTACATCGTTCAAAAGGCTGACTAGTCAAGATGATACAATTTAAAAACAAGGCCTACCTAGTCAAGCTTCACTTACCTTCAAGCAACCGACTATGCACCTGTAAGCACCCCTCACAATATCACCCATCTCTCGGTTATATATTTATTTGGAGTGAATCTCTCAAGACCGAAATATGAAGCAAAATTATCATAAGCTTGTACGTCAATCAAATCTCCACCTAATTGCTAACACTAACACAAATCAAGAGGACTTTAAAAAGGGTAGGTAAGGGTTAAAGGTAGGAAATTTTGTTGGGAAAAATTGGCTAAAAGAAAAATAAGAGATAAACCGGATAAACCATGAACATATAAACTCCAACTCTTTGGTCTTTTCGACCCACAACCTTTATATAAATACATAATAAAAACGACACGAAACTAATAAAAATCTAATAAAGTGCTAAAATAAATAAAATAGAAAAGTACAAGCCTAAAACTACTAAAACATTAATAAAAAGACTCTAAAATGACTACAAAATACATAGGAAATTAGATGTGTTTTGCAACACATCAGTGAGCATGCCAAGAGGAATAATCACTTCATGGATGAAACCTGAAATTGGTTCTGTGACCGGAATAAGCTTTGTTTTATCTTCCTCGTCCAGTTGATTGAAACATTGCTGGTACATGATGTCCGTACTGCTCCGTTGTCCAAAAACATATACCTAGTGCGGTAATGTCCAATAACTCCTGTTATAATCAGCGGAGCCATAGAAGAAGCTCCTCCCTTGACGCCCGGCATGATGACATCTGCCTCTTTCCAAGAATCATCATGCACAGCATTGAATGGTCTTTTCTGTTGATATCTGTTGTGAGTCATATGACAGTGATGACGCTCGATGCGCTAAACATGATGTGTGTTGAGATTGCGGATCTTTTTCTGGGAAGATTCACCTCCGTCGGGGTGATCTCTTTACTTCTTCCGCATATTTTTGACTAAATGGGCAAACTGACCAGACTTGATTGCGTTTTCAATTTCCATCTTTAAGCTATAACAGTTGTCCGTCAGATGGCCATAGTCTTCGTGATACTCGCAATACTTTGTTGTATCAACGTTCCTTCTATCACGGCTTAGCTCTCTAGGCTTTGGGAACTGAACTTGTTCAGTTTTCAAGACCTCAGACGGTGTTTTGGACAACGGGGTCCACTCATAATTCTTCTTGTGATATACCTTTTGGTCGCGCGAGTGTTTGCTATTCAGATAGCCTCGTGCATCTTGCGCAGAAGAATATTTGCCTTCGTCTGTTGTACCAGAAATCCGTGATCAAACAGATTGTTTTCCTTTGCCCTTGTTGTGCTGAGCTGCATTATTGTTGTTATTGTGGTGGAAGTTCTTGGTCCGCGTGAAGGAGCGTTCTGAGGACGCGTAGACCTTTTCCGCTTCAACGACCTCGTCCCAAGCATCAGGTACACCTTCCTTTCCTGTAAGGCACCTCATGAGATCATCGTTTCGAACTCCGTGTATGAATGCAGCTCTGGTGAGTTCTTCTCCGCACCCTAGTTGAAGGGCTTCCTTGTTGTAACGCACAATATAGTCTTCCAACACTTCATTGTCATTCCATGTGCATAACAAAATACGTGCCTTGTCTTTCTTGTGCTTCCGGAGGTGTGAAAAATGGTTTTTGAACTTCTTTATCAGGTCATCGAAATTGACCAGACTTCCCACCGGCAGACTTTCATACCAAACCCTTGCAGCGCCTGTTAGGGTCTGGACGAACAAGTGACACCATGCCTGAACAGGCCATGGTTTAGAACTGCCTGCACAATCGAAGGCATGTAAGTGATCATCTGGGTCACGTAGCCCATCATATTTCCCAATGGTGCTAGGGAGCTTGCATTCATGAGGCATTGGAGCTAGAGCGATGCGCGCGCAAAATTTGGACCTTTCTGCAAAACGATTTTAACCAATATGGTTTGCACAGGTCATCATCTTGACGTGCTTGGTTACTGGCAACGGACTTAGAACGCTGTTTGTGGTTTGAATCATATTGAACCTCGTCCTCAGATTCATAGACGTCAGGCTCCCCTTCCAGGTTTACGTGGTCCTGAACGTGAGTATTTCTACCACGTTATCCACCATGTACCGCCTGGCGAGGCCTAGTTATAGGACGGCCATTGTTGTTCTTGGTGTCTTGTGAATCTTCCAAGGTGCCGAAACTTAAAGCCTTCCGAGTGTCCATCTTGGCCTTTTCCATGACCATTTTTTGGTAGGCTGCTATCGTTTTGGCATTTTCCTCGGCTAGCCATTCGTCTGGATCTGGCAAAACCTGGTCGTTTTGCTTCTTCTGAGCAGCTGCTGCCCCTCCTTTGGATGAAAAGAACTGGAAAGGAGTGGTAGTTTGTTTTTGATTCACATTCTTTGTTACAGTATTTGGTGTTACTATGTCGACGTTATTTTGTATTGTTGCTTCGACGTTGGCAGTGTTGGTATTTGGCTCAGTCACGAGATCCATGAGTACTAGTTTGAAAGATTAGAAGACCGTAAGGGATGGCGCCAATGAAGAAACAAATAGTCTAACCTCCTTTAGGGGATGATAGACTAGGGTTTCCACAGACTTGATACTTCACTAGTAGCTTCCTGGATTGAACTGATCTGCAAACAAGAATAGGATTCGGGTAGGGATACGACCACACAAGGTAGTAGTTTATAACAAAAACGGGGTGAATGGGGATACTATCAAGTGATAGCTCTTGGGTTAGCAAAAAGTGTCCTCTCTATTAGGGATATGATCCCTTATATAGAGGTGGACGTATGTCACCATTACCCAAAACCCTAATCGTAATGGGCCAGGCCCGATTAGGGTTGTCTCCACTACCCTAAACTATATTAGTAAAGTAGTTAAGGAAAGCTATAAGTAAGGAAACATGGAACGGTTACCGCCTTTACCGCTCCGCGCGCGGGCATCACTCCGTGATTGTAGGAAGTTAGTTATTGCCTTGCCTGCTGGAGAAGTTTCCTTGTTGCGCGGAAAGTCCTTCCGCGGGAGCCTGTTTCCGGGTTTGGGTATACCCACTTAGTGGTTTAGTACCCAATCCCATCACGTCGGGTATAGAGCATACCCGCTGGTATCAGGTATACCCGTTGGTATTCGCATGTATGTATATATATATATATATATATATTCTTTTATAGTCTTATGTTTTAAGAAATTTAGAGTATATGAAACTGTAATAAGTAACATATATATTATCAACACCATAATAATCTTTGAAACATTTAATATGTAAATATATATATATTATAGTATGAATTTTGAAAACTATTTATATATTTCATAGCATATAAATATAAATAATAATATTATTAGAATATATATTTTAGACGAAAAGTTTATTCTTCAAATAATGAATCTATTAGAATGAAACACTACTAAAAAATAGTTAAGAAAAGATATATATAAAACTTAAAAGTATTCGGGTATGTATTTCGGGTAGACGGGATTTAGTTTCAGGTAATCGGTCGGGTATCACCTAACACCATACCCGTCTCATACCCACGAAATATTTTTTTCCAATACCAAACCCGTCCCATACCTGTCGGGTATCGGGTATACCCGTCCCAAATGCTTTGGGTTTCGTGTATATCCGTCGGGCTCCGGTTTTTTTGCCATCCCTAAGGACACTGGTTGATGACGTCTGTGGCGAGAATATCGCCGGAGATTGGAAGGTCCGACAGGTTCATTAGGATAACCACCACCCATATCTTTGTATGTTTGAGTGATAATTGTGACTGATAATTGGTTTTGTGTCTTGTATTTATAGGTTAGAAAACTCGCCGTTGGAATAGTAACCGTTTGAAAACTAGTCGTTGAATAGTAACCGTTTGAAAACTAGTCGTTTAAATATTATTTTTTATTTAATATTTAATATTTTTTTAACCAATATTCAATATTATTAAATATTTCATATTATTTTTTTATTTAATAAATTTCTTTTATTATTATTATTATTACTATTATTATTTAAAAAAAACAGTAATTAAGCAATGATTACGCAATCATTTATAAAGCCCGTGGAGCCCTCTCCCACTACACACCTATTTTCCCGTAAAGCCCTTTGGAGCCCCTCTTAATACTGTATAATATTTTATTCCTTATAAAACCCTCCACTACACATGCCGTTAGTGTAAAGGCTTAACTGCAAACTATTAAAATGGTATGTAGTGCTAAGACTATGTGGTGTGGTGTGGTGTGGTTTAGGCAAGGCTTGGGAAGCCTTGCCGCCACGTCAGCAAATAGTGGGCCCTTTTTAGTTTTAGACAAATTGAGAACTTCCAAAGGGTGTGGGGGTAGTCCTCTTTAGATAGTCATCCACTCCTATTGGCTACAATTTCTTTTTTATTTTCTAATGTTTAAATAAGTAAATAATTGAAATAAATAACATAATATTTAAAATAAGGTTACAAATAAAAAGATTACAAATAAAAATAAAATTATGCCTAAAAAAACCCTAACAAATAAAAATAAGTAAATAATTAAAATAAATAACATGTCTAGTTTTCCCCGTTCACCCAAATATAATCGACCAAATCCGATTGTAGATGTACGTGTCTGTCCTCGTTGCGTAATGAGAATTCGTTAAGTTCTTGTTGAGCCGGACTAACGAGAACACTATTCTCCCTGAGCTCGTTTTCATGAAAATCACAATTGGCCCTTCCTTCGTCTTCGATATGCATGTTATGCAAGATGATACAAGCATACATACAATACCGCAACTTTTTTGGTGTCCACATTTTTTGTCGGGTTGTCAATGATATGCCACTTTGCTTGTAGAACACCAAAACAACATTCGATGTCCTTTCTCGCTGCTTCTTGATACTTAGCAAATTTCTTTCTTTTTTCGTCGTCCGGGTGTGAAATGGTTTCAACTATTGTGGAGTATTTCGGGTAGAATGGTAGTATTTCGGGTAGATTCCATCAGCAAGATAGTACCCGCGTTGGTATTGTACACCTGATACTGTGAAGCTAGTGTCTGGACTGGTCCCTTGCACAACATCTTCGAAAATTAGAGACTGATTGATGACGTTAATGTCATTGTTTGACCCGGGAACTCCAAAAAATGCATGCCAAATCCACAAATCCTAGGAACAGGCAGCCTCTAAGATTATTGTAGGATGTCCGTGATGACCACTAGTGAACATTCCCCGTCATGCTGTTGGACAATTCCGCCACGGCCAACGCATGCAATCAATGCTTCCGAGCATTCCTGGAAAACAATGTCTTTTGGTATAGTGTTGATGTATTTTTTGGACGTCGCTCCTCGTTGGTTTTCGCAAATATACTTTGCTGTAGATCTTCATAACACGCTTGCAAAACTTGTACAAACATTCCCATGCGGTTGTATTAGACATCTTTTAAATATTCATCCCAACAATCGGTTGCCGTCCCGTAAGCTAGTTGGCGTAACTGTGCATTTTTTAATAGTTGTGAGCCCCCTCTTGCCTCTAGCAAATGGGTCACAACTCGATAAGTCGTCGGCTATACGTGAAAATAGTCGTTGACTTGTTCTAAACCGGCGCTGAAAAGTAACATCCGAGTATAACGGTTGCTCGCCAAAGTAATCAGTCATTAATCTTTCGTGGGCACCTACACGCATAATTTAAAAAAAAAATAACTAAATGTATGTAAAAAATAAAGAACTAAAACATAAACATATAATGTAAATGTATATAATAATTAAACATAAAAAATGAAACTTTCAGTAATTAAAAAAATGTTACCTTCCCGGTCTTTGTTTATTGCCGCTTGCCTAGTTTGTGGTCCACTCGAGACCTCTTTTTCCTCATCTTGAATGATTTGCGCCGCCATCGCCCCAATATTTATAAAAATTTGGTTTTCCTCAGTGGACGATGAAGATGTCGAAGCAAAAGGAGCATTCGACATTGTGTGGTAATTTTTATAAATACTTTAAAAAATTTTGTAGAGGTTGAGAGGAAAAATGTGAATTTTTGAGAGATTTTATAGTTGTTTGCGTTTTATTTATTAAAATGTTTGAAGGAATGAATTATTTAAATAGAAAATGTTTTTTTTTATGAAACGGTCATATGACCGTTAAGATTGGTCCACCACCATCAAACAACCAATGAATAGCCCCGTCCCAAACGTCTGGCTTTGGACGAAATGGCCGGCCCGGAAACGGCGGGGGCGGTGTTGACCCGCCCATGACGGGCTCGAGGGGCCGTCACCGTCCCCCACACCATTTAATGTTGGCATAGATTGTATTAACCTTAAACCAACTCAACTACCCGATAAGCTTAACTACACGATTATGGACGAATATAAATTACTCATCAACCACCTTTTCCTTCTACTAAATCTACCACATATATAAAACAAATTAGGGCTGTTCAAAGCGCTCGCCGCTCGTGGATCGCTCGTCGCTCGTTCGGAAAATGCTTGAAAAATGCTCGCTCGATCTTTCGCTTGGTTGTATATGAGCCGATCGGCTCGGTTCGGTTTGTAAATGAGCCAAGCACGAGCAAAGGTACGCTCAGCTCGGCTCGGCTCGAATAATTTTTTATTTATTTAATAATAAACATACACACAATTTACAGATAAATTTATAGCTTTATATATAAGATTCTATTGGATTTGACTCAGTATATGCAAACAAAATATAACCAGCCCACTTAACACAATAACAAATTAACACTAGATTTAATAGTAAAACAATAAGTCATGAGGTAACAGTCTTGACTTCTTTATGTTAATAGTTGTCCATCGCTAATTGTCGCTTGATATCACACCTACGTCACAATGCAACTACTGTTGTCTAACGTATGCTATCACCTCACCAGCCTCAATCTAAGCCTTATCCTTGGACACTGGGATCTCAATATTAGTGTTAACATCGGACATTTTGACCTTAGTTGTCACCCGACAATGAAAACATCGAAGGAAACATCCCAATTTTATAATCGTCCATATTATTTTCCGCTCGATTCTCGCTCGGCGCTCGCTCGGAAAATTTGCGCTCGAAGAATGCTCGTTCGGTTTTCGGCTCGATTGTAAACGAGCCGCTCCGCTCGGTTCGGTTTGTAAACGAGCCAAGCACGAGCAAAGCTTCGTTCGGATCGGCTCGGCTCGTGAACAGCCCTAAAACAAATAAAGAGCCAAGGACAAGGGTGTTGTTCCAGCCCTCCAATGGTCAGATGCATGACTCTCTCTACCTACAACTCTAAATATGAACGTGAACCTGGTTAAATCAAAACGAACAACATTGCCAAACAACGATAGGTTGAACCAGCAGCATCACAAACTCAAGCGTTAGTACGTACAACATAAGAATTTTATGACGATTGTTGGATGAAGAAATCCGCACCATTCTCGACATCATCAGTTTTGGTGCTTCCACTTTGTGCCATTAGTATCCTGTACACTCTCTTTGAGCAAATCTCTCCTAATCTTCTGTTATCTCCAACTAACCCTTCCGTTATCAGATTACAAAGTAAAAGTTCTTTCTCGCGTTCCTGAAAATGCAAAACTAATCAGTTTATCAACAATTCCGGTGAATACACGTGTTCGATAATGAAGAAAACGGTTCCTAATGGTTCTCAAATACTTATCAGTTTGTATTTGAACCCACCACCACACACACACAGAGGGTACACATTCATTACAAAATCACTTTTAAGTAGGCATGTATAGTAGAAGTTAGATAGAGAGTGGGGTAGGCGGTTACAAAACCATCTTATGTGTCACATTTAAAGCAAAAGTTACACACAGTCCGTTGGTGGCCAATATATTAAAAGTTGAGACCGCCAACACACATTTTCTTAGTTGGGACTGGTAGCGGCCAATTGCTAATAGATGGGATTATTTAAATCCAATACTCCTTAAATTAAAGCTTTAAACTGAGACAACAAGAAAAGAAACTGTTTTTTGGTAACCATGAGAATCCGTTACTAGAAAACTCACAGGACCCCATTGATCAGATAAACAACAGCTTATGTTAGGCAGGTGACCTTCAAAAAGTTATGGTAGGAAACAATAAAAGCAAAACTCGAACGCAAGGAAAAACAGAAACTTAATACATACTGATCTGGTTGGATCCATGTAGATACTCAAGAGTGACTTCATGGTTGGATACTTCTTCCATATTGCTATAGCGAATCGAGGTTGTACCTTTGGAATGGCTACTAGTGCTTTTAACCTAAAAAAACAAAACTCAGGCATTCACAGTGGTGATAATTTGACCCATTTATCACAAACAGGTCGCTAAGAAAGAAACAGATCAAATAATTTTATATCAAGCAAATCAAACAGGTTGAAAGCCATCTTATATGAATCCAAATGCATAAAAGCTTCCAGGTTTGTGCAAAAACAAACTGATTAACTCCCCCGTATAACTTAACTTAAAATACAGCAGAGTTCTTACCAAGTGCTCTTTTTATTAGAGCTCGGTCAGTGGCATCTTTGGAGACAAGGGAACCATTAGCGTTGACAGATAGCCGAGTAAGCTTCTTTCTGCAATTTTTATGATTACTCACATGAAAACAAATAAAAAAAATTCATGGTACTTGCAGAAAATCAAATCATTTGATAATGAGAATGATAAAACTGCTAAAGAAACATAGATGATACACAAAATAGATTACAAATCAAACAACACACGCCATAAGCTATATAATTCAACATTTATCTCAATAATCAATTTTTTTACACCAAAAGCTGCATATTTCGGCCACAAGTGATCAGAAGTCAAAATTACTTCTACCCAGACACTCAGAACTGATTTAAAAAACACACATCCAAACACCCCTAAAATGAAGATCAGCGAGAAAAATGTTAAAAAGGGTACCTGAACTGGCATGAGGCGAGGCTGGATGTCAGACCTACGACATGTTCTGCTAATTCAGATTCATCCATGCATAATCTTGAATGTACTCCAACAAAATGTGTGGTAAATTTTGACAGCAGCTGTACAACGTTAAAATTAAATGAAAATTTCTTTTAGCTAAGTACTTGCATTTGCATGTTATAGCTTAATCAATGAAGGGTTTAGACATAACCTTTTCCACTGGTGGACGGCTCCACCCACTATTATTCGCAGGGTTTTTATAATGCTCTTGTTCTCTATTAACAAAAAAAAAAAAAGAAGAAAAATATAGCTGATCGTTGTAATAACGCAAGGTTTTTTTAAATCACATTTGAGTTGTAGAAACTTAGAAGTACATAAAAAAGTGGTTGTGGGTCATCCAGGATCTTCCAGACCCGAAACGCAACCATTGGAGCCATTCTGTAAAAATTAACCATTTTTACATGTTAACCAACCAGCCCATTTTTCCACCTCTACATTTGACCCCATAATGATAAAATACAACCCAAGTTTGACATATAAATGTACTAGAAAATCACGGATGGTGGGACCTTTTGTTGATATAGGCAAGAAGCCTATTAGTAAGGTAGCAAAGTGTATGAGATGGATATATTGATTGAACACGAGAGACATGATCCATAAATCGACATCCATCATCATCTGCAGCAAGGTGGCAAAACTCTTCCGCCTCAAAAACAAGTAACACATATGGGATATGAGTCCCACGAGTCAACCCTGCCATAATCCAACGCACTTAAGTTGTTTATATTTTCAACTACTTACTACTCACAACCTTGGTTTTAAAAAGCGTGAAGCGCTCCGAGGCATTTGAGTCGGATCCCAAAAGCCAAAGCGAGAGATTCACGTAAGCGAGGTGTCTCCTGCATATGTCTCATCTCTTTTACATATCAGCCTTTTTATCAAGTAGACCATCCAATTTAATTACTTTTACATATCACCCCAATTTTGACCGATTTTGACCCAGGTGTCCATGAGGTGCCTCTCAAGGCACTGAGGCGTCTTTCTGAAAGCATCATGCGCATCGCACCCAAGGCGCGCTTTTTAAACCAAGGTCACAAGACTTGCTACAAAATAATAAAGAAATATAAGTAAATAGATTGTTGTTACCTGGGCTATGTTTTCTGGAACGGACATGGTCCAAACAATTGATCTTTCAACAGGATTTGAAGTAATTTGAAACGCGATACCTTTTTCAGCCAACCTTGTAAGCAGTGGTCCTAAACTAAGGAACAAGCACATGCTCACATACCATAAACTAAATAATATTACATAAAAAGTGTCGATAATAATATTCAATCTTACCTCCAATTGAACCCTGTTCAACTACTTTAGTGTCAATTTTTGCCACGACGGATTGTTGAGCAAACTTTCCTTTTTCCCATCTTTCGATTTCTTTTTGCATCTTCTTCATCTCTGCAGCTTGTGCCTTTAGAGCTATTTTCTCCAACTTTTCTTGCTTCAATTTGTATATGTATATATAATCATAATTTTAGACATTTGTAGCAAACTAAATGCAAAATAATATTTTCTTTCTTTAGCTAAAACACATACCTCTTTTTGTTGTTTCCTCTCATTCATCAAACGAGCTTTTTCTTCCTTTGTGTTTCTTGCGCCAGCACCTTTTTTCTTATTTGCAATACCTGTAGTTTTATCCTTTGCACTAATGTTTTTACTTGCCAGAGGCAGAATATTATCTTCGTTTTCAGAACAATCGGAAACCGGGATACTTTCATTTGTCAGATGCATAATATCTTCTTCAGAATGATCAGAAACCTGTATAGCACATCAGCCTTCCACATAATTAGCATATTCAGAAACCTGCATATATAGGTATACACATAGGTATGCATAAATGTGTATACATATGTGTGTGTGTGTGTATAGAGGAAGGGAGAGAGAGAGAGAGAGAGAGAGAGACTAACATACAGAATAAAGCAAGAAAAAGAGTTGACTAAGAGAGTACCTGAGGAAGATCATCTTGTACAATAGGTGGGGAAGAAGGGCTGTCTGCACATATGTTTCATGTTAGTATTTACTGATGACTAAAAGAAGCTCTAAAGTTTATTAAACAAAAAAGGAGGCGTGTGTTTTAGCCAATGAGAAATAATAGTGTGTTCAATGTCCAAAGCCTTCATGCCGATTGGTGATGATCATAGTTATCAAAAGCCATCGCCTTGACCGCCTAGGCGACCAATTTCCTAGAAGCCACCCGATCCCCTTTTTCCCTCCTAGATAAAAAAAAGCCACGGTCTGACCTGATCTCCTGACTAATATAATCGACCAATACTTACCACTTTATAGAGATACATATAAATCTCAATCAAATCTTTTCTTTTTTTTTTTTTGTAAATATCTTTGATTTTTAAAATACTTATAGATATTGAATTATTCTTCAATATATAAACACATCAACTCATTGATTTACCACCAACTGATTTTGTCTAATACATAGCTATCAAAGACGTGTTAATCCTTTTAGCACGTATGGCTAAATCGGTTAGTTTATATTTATATTATTTTATAAGATGATTGTTATTTATAATGATTTGGTGATTTTTTTATTTTTTTTTTATTTGCACTTTTTTTATCATGCCCGCACTTTTTTTTTTTTGCTTCTCGCCTAGGCCACAGGCGGAGCCTAAGCGCCTTGAGTGCGCCTCGTGCCTTTGATAACTATGGTGATGATGCAAGTAAGTCTCTCATGAACATATCACCGAGGCAGCAGACAACAGCTAGGACACCATGGCAACATGGTGCACGCCATGTCAATTGTAGGCAACAAGTCATACAATAGGAGTGTAGAACTAAAGTGTTACTCATCAAGCAACTATTCTCATTCTAGAGACCAAGAAATTAGACAAGCATTATTATTTAATTGCCGACAATTTAAGCATTTATAATCTATTATATCACAATTATTTAAAGGCGACAACTTATCATGCATTGCACACTTGGTTTCCCCGTGTTCAGCCCATGGGTCAAATACTTATACAATGACAAGTACACTCCACATAAGAAGAAAAAAAATGTAAATTGTACTAACCCTGTAACAAAAAGGACTCTGAGCATGTAGAAGGCTTTTCAAAATTGTTTTTCCACTTCTAGAGTAACTGGTTTCGACTGGTTTAGCCTTCTGGTAGAGCTTCCAGACCTTCGCATTCCTCGTCAGATTCCAGACATATTACTCCTTTTAAAACAAGATTTTGAATGGTAAAAATTTAAACAAGATAAACCCAATTCAACTTCTTTAATTTCAACGCAAAACTCAAACTCACGAACCAAACAACACTCCCATCATTCAATGGCGAGATTACTAATGAAACCTGATGCTCAAACACAAATTATGTAATAAGAACAGATCAAATAACATACCAGATGGCTTAGGGGCCGGGCGATGAAGAAAATTTGAGTTGGGATCGGATACCGGGTTGTTGCATCTGACCATTGGAACATATAATTCCACCAAGGGCGTCTCTGGTACAACTGACGGCGTCTCGGGTCCAACTGATGCCAACACTATATTGTTAATTACGAAGCTTAAAGATATAATATTGTAGTCAATAATGACTGTAGTTGACGCATATGTATAGCAACACTTGATAGTACAAAACTGAAGCTATTCGTTTGATTCAAAACGATTTGAAAATAATCCTACAATTATATAAATATGCTTCTTTATCTTGTTATATCAAAATTACTTCGGTTCTCGGTTCTCAAGGAAAAACACCCACCACTTATTGTAACTAAGCAAGTTGATTAGATAAAAATATACAAGATGTACAGTCATAGAGCAAATAAACCTGCTAGATCATTACCAGAATAAAATCAGGGAGGTGACGATTTTAATTATCTTTTTCATATTATTGACTTATACATTATAACCAGAAACCAAATTTGCGTTGTTATATATTGCATTGGATGAAATATAAAGCTGAATGCTGTAATGGGAACACACAGTTCAATTGATGGCATGAGTTCCACATCCAACAAAAAAATGTTGTATTAACACACCAATCAACCATCTCTAAATAACAGCAAATGTCCCCTCTCCCAAAAAGATTATTACTCTTCACATGATACAAACTAGCATAGCCAAAATACAAAATACACAATAGAGGTGATAATTTCAACACATTTAAATGAACACAGTTGATTTATGTTACACATTATTGATAGCTGGTCAAACGGGTTAAAAGGTATAACAGCTAAAATTAGCTATCAAAGTAGCAGGTCACAAATGGGTCGGATATGTCTTCAACTACTACCACTACATTCCACGCAAGGAACCCCATAAGACGCAGCACGAACACTTACACAAAATTACATTCCAAAATAAAAATCAAAACCCATAACAAGAATACTGAATACTCCCATCAATTTTACTAACAGAATCAAACGCCCAAATACAAACTGTGTAACAAGAACAAGTCAAACAACATACCAGAACGCTTAGGGCGGGAGATGAAGAAAATTGAGCTGGCGATCCGTGAAAGAATTACTGCATCTGACCATCGGAACATATGAATCCACCATGGGCGTCTCTTGTACAACTGAAGGCGTCTCGGGTCCAACTGATGCTAACACTATATTGTTAAGTATGAAGCTTAAAGATATAATATTATAGTCAATAAAGACTTTAGTTAACGCATATGTATTGCAACACTTGATACTGTCATTCGTTTGAAAAAAGATTCCAGAATTATATACATATGCTTTTTTATGTTGCTTTAATAACATTACGTGGCTTCTCAGTTCTCAACGAAGAACACTGACCACTTATTGTGAATAAGCAAGTCGTTTAGATAAAATACAGGATTTACAATCATAGACCAAATAACTCTGCTAGATCCATGGTTGTAAAAATCACGCCTAGCTCTGATTAATTGCTACTCAGAGGTTCACCAGTTAGTTTTTTCTAATCGGCTATTAAGCGCTAAGCGGGCAACATTGTTGTCCAAACCGGTCCTAATCGGCCAAAAAATGGTGGCAGTGTAGCTATTCATGGTTCAATCCATAGCATGACCCGAAAAGATTATCAGTCAGTCTTCACATGTATAACCCCAAAATACACATTATTAAATTCAAAAAGTTAAATTCAGGTCACACATTATTGATACTAGCGGGGCAAATGATATAACTATTTATACTATATCCATAAGAAGCAACACAAAATTACATTCCAACATAAAAAATGAAAACCCATTTAAAAAAAACTTCAATTCGTCTTCAAAATTCAAACCCATGAACCAAACAATACTTCCATCAAACAAAACGAACATAGAATACAAAATGTGGAAGTAAGAAGAGCATACCAGAGAGGGGGTTAATGCATCTGACGATTGGATCATATGAATCCACGATGGGTACAACTGATGGGGTAGGAGAGCATTTGTGGGGAGTGGGTTCGTCATCGATTATAAAAACTGTTGCAGGGTTGGAATTGGAAATGGAATTAAAGTTGGTTTTTTGCTTCTTGGATGGAAGTGGGGTTGTTTCATCGTCTGAGATTATGTTCACCACCGTTATAGGGTTCCTAGACATTTCTATCCTTTCCATTCAAACTTCAAAGTGATGCTACTCTAGCGCTAACTTCTTTTATATGTTTCGATATTAACATTTTTGACAAAACTACCCTGCATTATGGAATATGTGTATATTAGTCTGATAGGAGAGAGAGCTTATTTGGGTTATAAACCCCACATTGATTGTTCATACAACCGATATAAGAAAAGTCATATATCTTGCATAACAATCAACCTCCTTGAGGGCCAACGTCCTCGTTGGTCACGATTGGCACCATCTAAGCCACCACTTCGCGGGCCATAACTACGAGTCTCGTTAGTCACGCTTGGCTCCCTCCAAGCCATCACTTCGAGTTTGGCTTTGACCCCAAGGGTTAGAAACAAGAAGCTAAAAGCTAGAAGGGAAAAAAACAATTTCTTATTGTCCAAAAAACAATCAGCTGCTAGGTTATATCAATCACCCAAAATAGTCAAAGTTACACTAACACCCCAACAATAAAAAAAAACCCATAATGGTCCTAGACTAATGTAAATAAAACAAAACAAATAAAGAACACCAAAATAAACCCATTATTCATATCAACCATCATTATAGCATGTGCTAAGTATACTCCGGGGATACTACATATATGTTCCTACGTAGTAAGGGATTGTCAATAGAGGAAGTGAACCAATGAGAATAACCATCGCTCAAAAGTCGTGTTAACAAGATATGAATGATCCAAGTCATCACACTGGTACATGAATTCCGATCTGAATAGGACCATCCAAGTATAAATTCTTCAATTAGAACACAGAAGAATGTACATTGTTCGCATACCTCAACAACATTTTTTTCTCCATGTTATCGTTTACTCAAACAAACACTTATTCTCATGTGTAAGGGTGATCATAAAGACACGCCACTTACTGTGGCAAGGTTAAGGTGTTGGGTATCGATCTCACGTTCAGGTCAATCCGCGTGACCTAGATCCGCTTTATCGGGTTAATAGAAAATCACTATTTTATACATTTTAACAAAAATATTACTAACACACTATTGATATATATTATTTAGGTGGAAGCATGTTAACAATATAAAATCCGAATCCAGTCTCGATCTAGTGATCCAAATACTAATGCAATCAACTAAAAATATAAACCACAACCATAAGGGGGTTTGGAATCATTACCTTGACGAAACACCAAAAACCCGCACGATGGATCAACAAACTGCTTCGCTAGATTCCATTCACCAACTTCAAGATCCAATCTTTTCGATCACCCGAATACCACAACCATAAGTGAATATTAACATTCCAAAGCGAGTGTGTGCTGGAATAGTGTCCATCAATGTTGAATTCCTGTTACCTAACATGTTAGTCGCCAGGGGCGATTTACCTTATTGGGAACGGGGTTCCGGGAACCCAGTCGGTTTTAAAATTTTAGTGTTAATATATATAAAAAATACAGAAGGAACCCATAAATAATTTTAGAAGGAACCCATAACTAATTGTCGAAACTGTTCCAGTGGTTGTGAAACCTTATTTTACAGCCAAGGTTTCTGGTTCGAATCTTCCATTCTGACTATTTTTTGGTTTTATTTTATTTTAAAACCCTCATTAGGGTTTCAATTTAAAACAAATGTGCCTCACTTCCTGTCCCTCGTCAAACCGAAGTGCACCTCTTGTAGAACCTGCCTCTGCCCTCCTCGGCTCCTCCGACTGTCCACCCCCAATCCCCTCCATGGCTGCCTCCTATCGACTGCCGCGGCACACTACTCACCGCCGGCCACACTCGCCCAAATCCAACCTTTCGATTTTCGAATCGCACATCTAGGCTCTAGCAGGCACATCCCCCTTCACGAATTATAAGATGTAAGTAGGTTAGAATTTTATTTTGAAGTTTGAATATGGATTGATTTTGATTTTGAATAGGGATTGGTTTTGATTTTGAAGTTTGATTGTGTGAACATCAGTTGAGATTTTCCTCATTCAGAAACTTAGAATGTAAAATTTTGATTTCTTTCATTTATGAATATCCCTTTTTCTCTTGCTTGATTAGTTATTAAATATCTATGAGCTTTGTGGCTTATTGGATTTATTAAAGTAAACACTAAATTAATTTTATAGATGATGATACATTAGAATGGGATCAATTGAAGTGACCAAGCTGTAAATGTGACTTACCGTAAGAAAAAGTTTACTAAACTGAAAGTCAAATTCATTTGAAGTTTACTAAAGTGTAAAGTAGACTAACTGTTGTTAATTGTTTGTTGAGTACACAGTGATGCTTGTTTTAAGGGTAGTGCACTGTAGATTGTTAATTGTTAACTGTTACAAATTGTTAATTTTTGTCGTAAACACTAATATTTCCTCACTGTCCGTGCACAGTGCTATAATTGATTGATGTAATGGCGATTTCTTCAGCATTCTTTGCGAATCAGCCTTGGCATGACGACACTCGGATTTGAGGTAAACTTTCTATTTATTAACATGTTTGATTGTGAGAAATTTGACCCGACCCGACCCGATGTGCTATAATTGATTGATGTAATGGCGATTTCTTCAGCATTCTTTTCGAATCAGCCTGGCATGACGACACTCGGATTTGAGGTAAACTTTCTATTTATTAACATGTTTGATTGTGAGAAATTTGACCCGACCCGACCCGAAAATTTTAATGTTTGGTTGTGAGAAATTTGACCTTCGAAAAATAGGGAACCCATAGGAAAAAAATCCTGGATCCGCCACTGTTAGTCGCCCTGTTTCATTTTACGTGTTAGCCAGTCTGACCCACCTGTTTTGAACGCTTTGAGCACACATGTTACGAAATCTCACCCTACCCATTTTGACCTGTTTGACTAGCTGAGATAATAAAAAGATGTGTGAATCGAGTACATATTGTTGATAAACGAATATGCATTTTATTGGGTAGGATGATGTTAATATGTATATTTTTTATTTGTTTGTTATCAAGGTATGCAACATCAATTGTATGGAGTATTACTCACAATTTAATATTTAGTCAATTTCACGATGTATGTTTTGATCAGTAAATGATCTATGTGTAGAATAGCAGAAGTGATATGTAATATAATGACCCGTAAATAAACCTATGTGTAGTTAAATTCACTGCCACTTCACTTTCAATTTTTTCTTAGCTTATTATTTAGGTTGAGTTGTTCATTAGAGTTATTGATTTGTATTACATCTCCTAATTTGTTTTTCTTTAATCCATTCAGACATCAAAGATTTCTGCTGGTCATTTTGAAGACGATCAACACCTTGGAATCGTCCCCTGGATCACATAAAATAGGTATGTTTTGGACTTGATTGGTAATTCGTGATGTGTCTTGGTGACTTATTGTGTTTGAGTAACCGGTGAGGGTACTTTTTTTGTGTTTATTATCATTTCAGGTGAGCAATTAAACAAGCAGTAAACGGTAAATAAGCCAAACCTGAACATAGGTTGAGGTAAAGAAATTAATCAACTGTTCGAGCTCAGCGCATTTACAGCCGGATGTATCATTGTTGGATTGCTTACACAGTGTTATAAAATGCTTTTAAGTTTTAAGTATCTAACATGTTATTTGAGTTATTCAATGTTGATGGTTTCATAATTGTTGGAGGTCTAATCGCACACACTAAAGGTGAAAGATTATCAGCTCAGCATGTCGTAGTAGGTTGTTCTTATTTTGGTGCTGTCACACCCAAACCGATGGCGGAATACATCGGGGCGAGACTTAGTGGTAGATTGTTCAAAGACTTCATGACACTAGATTTTGTAACAATATAGTTTAAAGATAGAATTTCATTTATTGTCTAAAAATAGAAATACAAGTAGTTCAAATAACGAAAAATACAACAACAAGAATATGATAACTTGAACTAGAGTGAGTTTCTATGTCCAATCCTAAGTAGTTTTCTTGAATGTCCTGCAATAAATATTTCCTGCAACATGTATAAAATATCCGTCAACACATAAAGCATTGGTGAGCATACTAGTTTTGACATACATACATAGTATAATAAAGTTTTGCTTATAGGCATATGCAAGAGAACATACAAACGGCGACTAGCCACGAAGAATTTTGCTTAACATGACCCATGTAGGGGGCGGATAGCCAATCCTATAGCGCTATACATGCAAGGTGGGTTGTCAACTATATGAACATTTGTATGTTAGAGTAAATAATTCTACATAGCATAGCGTACAAGCATATAATAGACTTTAGATTGCGCATGATAGAATTTAGAATATGATAGACTTTAGACGAAGCATAGTAGATTGTAGAGTTTAAAATCGTTTGAGTTTTGAAAGTGATACATGTTGAGCCCCAAAGAATAAAGGATAAAAGGGGGACAAGTATGAACTCACCTTTGGGTGCGTTTAGTAAGGTTCCAAAGACGAGTCTTGGGAGATTAGTTCCTTAGCCTTGGTTAACTAGAATTAGAGAATAAAGGGTCTTAGGTTCGAGTTTAGATTATAGATTCACGAGAGTCATGCAAGCCTTTTAGGCAAACCAAGCACAAATTGCCTTTAGGGCAATCCGGATGGTCATGAGATTAAGTTAGACCAAGCACAAAATCATCAGATGATTCGGATGGTATTAAGGTTAGGAATGTGAATCCATTTGATAGGTTCATGTCATAACCACTTCGTTTATGGAATAAACGTGGGTTTTGGACACGGGATTTCCCCTTTCTAGTGTGGATAAATCCGTAGCACAAGAAGGGTCAAGAGAGTTGGTAAGGTAGGGTGTAACCACAAACCTTCCAAAGATTAATAATAGGATAATAAAATAGAAGATTGAAAGTAAGTTTATAATAATACATAGTATAACCAATACCATAGCACAAATCCATCTAACATTAGATTGTTAGTAGACTTGGTTGGTTCCTTCATAACAAACATCCTTAGGACATATAAAAAAAACAATTCAGAAAAATAAACCCATTTGGGACCCCTTTTAGGTGCTCTACCCTTATCACACTTCTGTGGATAAACATGGGGAAGATCCTAGAGGTTTCTCCAAGGAGTTTTGGATAGAAAAGAGAAGGAAAAACATAAAAGAATTGAAGGTTTGAGCCTAGAAACTTACTGATGTGTTTTCAGGAAGTTTGCTCAAAAACCTTGAAGATTAGAGAGAGTTTTAAGGAGAAAAGAGATGAACAAGAGATTATGGAGTGGGGATAGGTTGTATTTATAGGTGGGTTAAGGTGGTTGGGTATTAAATAGAGTTAATAGGGGTGATTAGAAAGAGATAGGTGGGGGTTAAGTTTAATTGCTATGAAATGGAGTTATTTGTTTAAGCTGCTGCTGACTTCGACCGAAAAGAGAAAAAAAAATAACTAAATCATAAAATGTTGCGTTGTTGTCCAAAAAGTCAAAGCAAGAAGAAGTTAATTTACGTTTTTTTTTCGTTTTATCTTTTTTTTTTAATCTTAAAGTATTACTATAAATAATATATGTTTTATTTAAATAAATATGTATTAAGATCTCAACTAAAAGAGTTTCTCGTTATAACGCCTAAATATGATAAATTGTAATGACGAGTCATCATAAATTGGTAGGAGTAACATACAAGAAGCAGGTTAAGGCGAGCTTGAAATTTGTTAAATATAGAATTTAAAATACATGCAAAAGTAAAATAACGCGATGTTACAGTCTCCCCTACTTTAGAAAATTTCGTCTCGAAATTTAATTAAGAGTCAACCTTTTGAAAAATAGGTTTGTGGTTTGATACGAGAATAAAGCTTGTTAGTTTATTATGTTTAAAGCGATACGGTATCTAGTCACTTGTGCGATAATTATGCTCGTAAAATAAGTACTTTTAAATTTTTACCAAGGTTATACGTAGTAATTTGAGAACTTAACCGACATAAGTATTTTGTAAATAGTAAAAAAAAATCGATCGTTCAAGTATTTGAAATTTCAGGGGAAACTCAGTGGAAAAGGGGTACGTATAAATAGGTTTGCATATGGAGCTGATGCAGCGAGTTTTGGAAAAGTAAGTAAATATGCAGTATAACATATGAAATAGTAAAAAATCTTGTGAAGGTAGGTAAGTATATTTGTATAACATATAGAAATTTTTGGAAAATAAGTAGTTATACGGTATATCAAATATAAAATAGTAGAATTTGTTGGCTTGTAAAAGAGGTGTCTTTGGGTAATTGGGGGGAATAGTAAAAATGTGAGCATAATGAGTGACTAGATGTGGGAATGAGTAGTATTTAATAATAGATATTTGGTTTGCACAAGGTCGAAAATTTTGTTAGGAAAGACTTTTTAGAAGTGATTAAATAAACGAGAAATTGGACTATTTGGAAAACAGCTTTTTGGCGAAATAAATAGTAGTTATTTAGTTTTGAAATCCAGTACATAATTAGTCAAGGAAATATAATAAAGTGAGAGGCGAATCTTGTTTTAAGTGTATATATGCTTTTAGAGATTAAGGCCAGAGCTTACGGGATTTAGAAATAGATTCTTGATAATGGAAGGATTGTTGATTAAGCAAGGAAAAGCACGAGGAAGGAACGAAGTTTGATGGAGATTGCAAGTATAGATTATTCATAGCAAGGATGATGTTGCATAGTGGAAAGTGTGGTTCAAAACAAGGTTATGATATGCATAAGAGAATAGTGATGCAAGTGTAATTTTGACTAGTGAGCTATAATATAAATGACATCGCGGAAGATAAATAATGTACGTGTTGATAAAAAAAAATTTTAACTCGAAACCCAAAACTTCTCGTGGCACGAATAACTCTACTTTTAGTAATATGACAGGACATTTACGTTGTAGGGCGTACCATGTCGTTATCATACCCCATCCGTGTTGTTATTCGAGTTATGATAGGTTACACACACTAGGGCTCGTTATGTTTTCCATGCGGCCAATTATCGTAATTACGTGTGCACCGTAATTAGTCCAGTTGTCGTATGGTCCAAATAATTTTGCCTTCGTCATGTGTGGGTCGCTAGTGAACAAAAATACTTACACACAAAGGACAAGAAATTAAACTAAGACATTTAAACAGTTTTAATGTTGTAAACATAGCAAGTAACGTGACATGTAACACATAAAATGGAAAGGCATTTAAGCAAGTTTTTGATGTTGTGGTGCGTACGAGTTTTTGGCGTAGGTATATGGTATCATGGCGTAAAGGTGTAGGTTTGTGTATATGTGTTACGTTAAGATGTATAATAGCAAGGAAAACAAAAGAGCGGACAATTAGGTTCCTATTGAAATGGGGAAAACGTTTTGACTTTGGACGACATAGAATTTAGGTTTATTACAAATCAAGTTTATGAGTCCACGAGGGATTTTAGCTTTTCAAGACTAAGGGTCAAGTGTGGTGGTATAAGAATTTAGCCCGTTGTATGTTAAAGAACGGCGAATTTAATTGTAGTGAGGAAGGTTTAGTGTAGAAGTCTTATCTAAAATGGTTGTTTGTTTTATGAAAAATTCATTTTATTAACGAGGAAAATAGTTTATTGACAATCCTAGTTTGGCGTTGATGATTATTTCGACTCGTGATAGAATTCAAAAGGTCTTGAGACTAAGATTATTTGATTTAGCGTACTTGCTCGCAAGTCCTGTTTACAAAGAAAATCTATTTCAAACACTTTTATCATTCAAAATTTTGTTTGTCATACCGACTCGACGCACACATTTGTTAATGATTTGAAAGTGAGGATTTTATAGAAGAATAGGCATCCTCTAGAAATAGTAGGAAGAATTTTGTTCAACCGTTTTGAAAGAGATTGTGCGTGCGGAGAAAAATGATTTTGCATTATTAAATTTTGCCGATAAATGGTGATTGTAAGCTTGAATAACAATAGTATTTTATAATTCATAAGGAAATTTTACATTTGAAGTAACAATCTTGAAAACATTACATAAAGAAATTTTCATATTTTAAAGGAAAGAAAAATCAGTCTTCTTTGGTGTGGTGAATGGGTCCTTCAGTATTGTAGATTACCAAGGCAAGTTTTGGGCATTGGTCACGCTCATGAGTTGGGTCGTTGCACTCGAAGCACATCCATCCATTGTCTTCGGCAAATGAGGTGGTACTAGTAGGTTGTTCGGATTGTGGTTTAGTGGTGTGGCGACATGTTTCGGCTAAATGACCATATATGCCACAGTTGGCACATATGCGGCATGGTGAGGAGGTGGGATGATGAAATTTGCAACTGTTGCATTTGGGAAAGGTTCCATGGTATCGCTTTTTGTTATGTTTTGGTGTTGTAGGAGTTGTCGAAGTGTGGTTTCGTTTGAGGTTTTTGCGTTTTCGGCCACCCTTTTCGTTTGTTTGGTAAGGGTAAGGTAGGAGATTTAGTATCTACATGGGTTGTGCTGTCCTGGATGGTATCGCCGGGGTTTGGAATCGGGTTTGTTGGTGTTTTAGGTTAGGGAGAATCTTGACTAGTTCTTGGGCAATAAGACTCGCCAGTTGGTTAAGGTCGATGTTGTTGAGATGGGAAGACATCTACGAGGATTACACATAAGAAATTTGCATAAGTGTTTGTAAATAATCCGTCTTTTGAATTTAAAAATTAAGTTACTAGCATTTTGGTTAACATTGAAAAGCTTGTGGGTAGGATAGATGTAAACTTTAGATAAACAGAATACATAAGCTCAAATTGTTCTCATAGATTTAGTATGCAATTTCAAGTTACACGTATAGGACGCAAGTTTCACATTGTTCAAATAGCGTAACACATATGTATAAGCAAGTATAGTGCACTTAGTTAACATAAAGGAGTTTTGATTTATGTTGGTTGCGATTATTAGTATTGTTTGGAGATCGCGAGAGTAGATTGTAAATGCGAGTCTTGAGATTGTATGCGAGTAGAAAAAAAATAAAAAAAATAAATCATATATGTAGTGAAAACATAGCATGAAAACAACATTGAAAATAATATTAACATAAAATGAGAGGCTTGTTTTAAGCAAGCAATTGGAGTGTTCCGGAACGGAACTAAGACTAACCAAAGTGGTTCGAATTTACCTTTGAGTTTGAAAACATGCTTTGGCCTAATAGGTGGAAATACTCTCGCCGAACTTGCGGTTAACGGTATTCACCCTTCCAGTTACTACATGTTTCTTGTCATTAGTAAATTTGAGACTTTAGCGAGATTAAAAAAAAAAAATATCAAGGATTGAAACTAGTCGCTAAGTTGTGGATTTCACTCCTATCTTAGCGAGGTCGTTTCTTTGAGTGTGGGTTTGTACACTTTGTCATGAGGTAGGAAGAAATTAATTCCAATACTCAATTGGTAAGTTTCCACTAGAACGAGAATTGTGAAATTTCCACCAAGTGAGGATTCACGCCTATCTTGGTGTAGTTTCAAAAACACAAAATGAATAACGCGGATTGAAAGTTATCACCAAAGTGAGGGTTTCACGCCTATTTCGGTGATTTTCTTTCGTTTGTGGTATACGAGTGTCTTCGAGTGTAGAGTAATCCACAAATAGGAAGGTAATTTTAAAAGTCCAAAAGAATAGAGTAGAAGCAAGATAGGAAGAACAAGTATATTAAGCATGATAAAAGGAATGGTCAAAAAGGTTTTAACTATAGTCTAGGTCAAACATGACAATTTTTCCTAATTTCCTATAGTCATGGCTCTGATACCAATCTGTCACACCCCAACCGATGGCGGAATACATCGGGGCGAGACTTAGTGGTAGATTGTTCAAAGACTTCATGACACTAGATTTTGTGACAATATAGTTTAAAGATAGAATTTCATTTATTGTCTAAAAATAGAATACAAGTAGTTCAAATAACGAAAAAATACAACAACAAGAATATGATAACTTGAACTAGAGTGAGTTTCTATGTCCAATCCTAAGTAGTTTTCTTGAATGTCCTGCAATAAATATTTCCTGCAACATGTATAAAATATCCGTCAACACATAAAGCATTGGTGAGCATACTAGTTTTGACATACATACATAGTATAATAAAGTTTTGCTTATAGGCATATGCAAGAGAACCATACAAACGGCGACTAGCACACGAAGATTTTTGCTTAACATGACCATGTAGGGGGCGGATAGCCAATCCTATAGCGCTATACATGCAAGGTGGGTGGTCAACTATATGAAACATTTGTATGTTAGAGTAAATAATTCTACATAGATAGGTACAAGCATATAATAGACTTTAGATTGCGCATGATAGAATTTAGAATATGATAGACTTTAGACATAAAAAAAAACATAGATTGAGAGTTTAAAATCGTTTGAGTTTTGATAGTGATACATGTTGAGCCCAAAGAATAAAGGATAAAAGGGGGACAAGTATGAATCACCTTTGGGTGCGTTTAGTAAGGTTCCAAAGACGAGTCTTGGGGAAATTAGTTCCTTAGCCTTGGTTAACTAGAATTAGAGAATAAAGGGTCTTAGGTTCGAGTTTAGATTATAGATTCACGAGAGTCATGCAAGCCTTTTAGGCAAACCAAGCACAAATTGCCTTTAGGGCAATCCGGATGGTCATGAGATTAAGTTAGACCAAGCACAAAATCATCAGATGATTCGGATGGTATAAGGTTAGGAATGTGAATCCATTTGATAGGTTCATGTCATAACCACTTCGTTTATGGAATAAACGTGGGTTTTGGACACGGGATTTCCCCTTTCTAGTGTGGATAAATCCGTAGCACAAGAAGGGTCAAGAGAGTTGGTAAGGTAGGGTGTAACCACAAACCTTCCAAAGATTAATAATAGGATAATAAAATAGAAGATTGAAAGTAAGTTTATAATAATACATAGTATAACCAATACCATAGCACAAATCCATCTAACATTAGATTGTTAGTAGACTTGGTTGGTTCCTTCATAAAAACATCCTTACGGACATATAAAAAAAACAATTTAGAAAAAATAAACCCATTTGGGACCCCTTTTAGGTGCTCTACCCTTATCACACTTCTGTGGATAAACATGGGGAAGATCCTAGAGGTTTCTCCAAGGAGTTTTGGATAGAAAAGAAAGGAAAAACATAAAAGAATTGAAGGTTTGAGCCTAGAAACTTACTGATGTGTTTTCAGGAAGTTTGCTCAAAAACCTTGAAGATTAGAGAGAGTTTAAAGAAGAAAAGAGATGAACAAGAGATTAAGGAGTGGGGATGGGTTGTATTTATAGGTGGGTTAAGGTGGTTGGGTATTAATTAGAGTTATTAGGATGGTTAGAAAGAGATAGGTGGGGTGTTAAGTTTAATTGCTATGAAATGGAGTTATTTGTTTAAGCTGCTGCTGACTTCGACCGAAAAGAGAAAAAAAAATAACTAAATCAATAAATGTTGCGTTGTTGTCAAAAAGTCAAAGCAAGAAGAAGTTAATTTACGTTTTTTTTTTGTTTTATCTTTTTTGTTTTTTTAATCTTAAAGTATTACTATAAATAATATATGTTTTATTTAAATAAATATGTATTAAGATCTCAACTAAAAGAGTTTCTCGTTATAACGCCTAAATATGATAAATTGTAATGACGAGTCATCATAAATTGGTAGGGAGTAACATACAAGAAGCAGGTTAAGGCGAGCTTGAAATTTGTTAAATATAGAATTTAAAATACATGCAAAGTTAAAATAAAACACGATGTTACAGGTGCTCATTGCTAATTCTGCAGTCTGAGCACGTTGCATGGTGCCAATACTATTTTTGCTGCGAAGCGTGGGTAGATTTACTAGTTATCAATATTAGGAAGGTTCATATATACTAGAATGAATATCATGTAAACTAGGTGTATTTATACGCGCGTTGCGCGTTTTTTAC